>JAHBCN010002914.1:83203-96769 GCA_019359885.1 Listronotus oregonensis
TGTTATGTTATGTTTTATTTTAATTTTTAATGTTTAATGGATGACATGCCACTATTTTATTTTATTTTATTTTATGACATTTGCAAATAACTTATGTTTATTTTTTATGACTATGTTTAATTTGTATGCGATTTTATTTGTGATATTTTATTTGTGTTAGCTTTTCACACTTTTATTTAAATTCTAGTAAAATATGTTTATTTTTCAGCTTTGTCAATAACATTGTTTACCATCTTCAGACAATAAAGCATTTTTTGAGTTTGAGTTTGAGAATTTATTATCAGATAAAACAAATGAGCATTGAAAATATGTTTAACATACCAAGTTCGGTTTTTGTCGCAGGCGTATTAAATAATACGGCTTTTTGCAAAAAGACTAGGCGTTTTGCAAAATGCCGGCGTTTTGAACAATTCAATACATTTCTGCAACAAGCCTGGCTATTTTCAGGCGTTTTGCAAAATGACTAACTAAAGCTAGGCGGATTGAACAACTATGTCATTTTTGTTACAAATAACTAGTCAGATTTCACAAAACGTTGAACCTATGTTTACGCGGTTTTTCTATCCTAAAATGCATGACTCGCGTCTAGAGATACCCCGGTTTCACGAGCTTCTTAACAGTGTTATAACCCTAAAAATTAAATTTTAATGTGTAAAGTAATAATTCGGGGTCTTTTTTAATACGTTCCCGCATTTTTACGTCTGAAATATAATTGGGGAAAATAAAAAGCCGCTCTGCTAACCAGAACTAACCATGACCGACTAGAAATTAGGGCTTTTGAATATGTCATAGAAGTTATTAACAAAGTTTTTATAATTTTTGATATGGTAGAAGTTATTTTTTTTTTAAAGTGTAATTATATATTTCCCGGGTTTCTTCTAATATGTTGTTAAAATTTTGTTTATGCCTTCTACAAACAATTTAGACAAATTGAAAAGCCCTAAGTTCTAGTCGGTCATGGTTAGTTCTGGTTAGCAAAGCGGCTTTTTATTTTCCCCAATTATATTTCAGACGTAAAAATGCGGGCAAGTATTAAAAAAGACCCTAAATTGTTACATTAAAATGTAATTTTTTAGCAAAGTCCCTGCATAATAAAGCGTTTCTTGTGTCAACACTGACAAGAAGCTCGTGAGCCGGGGTATCTCTAGACGCGAGGAAATGTATGCATTATTTGTTATTGTACGAGATTAACCAAGACACTTTGTATCTGTTTTATTACCTTTTTAAAGTAAAAAAGAATGGATGAAATCACCGGTGACCCTACTTTTAAGAACAATATCAATATCAGTAAAAAATAATACCGCTGATAAATTGTTTATTCTAACCTAAATCTTAAGAAAGACAAATTATTCAAAATGACTAAATGTTTTGTCATTCTCAAAAGGAATTTAATTACTGTTCAATCCGCCTATCTCTGTTTTTTTTGCAAAACGCCTGAAAATAGACAGGCTCGTTGCAGAAATGTATTGAATTGTACAAAACGCCGGCATTTTGCAAAACACCTAGTATTTTTGCAAAAAGCCGGATTATTCAATACGCCTGGGACATATAGGTTTTATGTTTCTTTTTGCCTTTTAATCTGTATTTCACTTTAAAATATTGAATATTTAAAAAAATCTAGATTGCCGAGAAAACAAAATTTAACTTATTTGTTAATGGATTACTGATTTAAATATCCGTTATAATTTAACGTAATAAAAAAATGTAAATTGCAGTAAAAAATGCAATTGAGCTTGAACACTCTCCGCATTTCCAGCCTCAATGCTCTCGTAAACTCACGAGGTCCATGGACAGAAGTACCCATGTGGGTACCAAAATAGAATCAGATGATCACCGACCTCAACACTCCTTGCCACCCAAAGATAATGCTGATCCGATAATTATTTTTTAAGTTACATTGTAAACAACAAATGTCGAATTAAACCCGTTCAGATAACTAAATGCGCTGAGAAGTCACTAAAACTTCCAAAAAGAAACAAACTAAAACCAGTAAAGGGTACTCAAAGATTCAACAGAAATCAAAATTATTGTGGTTAACAGTTTTTACACTTACACACATTTATAACTTATAGATGCAAAGCCCCTCTAGAATTTCTTCTGAACCAAAGGACATGGTTCAGCATGATTTAATCTATCTAATCCTAGATTTTCACAACACTTTAACCTAGACAAGATTTCAATGTAAATGGTGCAGGGTCCTTTATTATTTTTTGACTTTCAATACATAAGACTTTGGGGTTTATAGTTTTTTCATTAGCAAAATAAATTTTTAACTATAGGTCACAATACCGAGTTTAAGTCTTAAAATATTTTAAATGAATACAGGTAATATTTTTAAATATCTGATTTTTTGTGACATTTTAAAATTAATAACTTACTTTAGTTGTCTGGAACATTTCCAAAAAACAGTAGGCGTTACCAGCAACGCCATGACATAAACTATAACCTTTTTTTAACAGGCCCCTCCACCATATGATGTCTGCGCATTTCAATGCTGAGTAAATATAGTGCTGTTCCCCAAACACCTAAAAAATGCATAAGTAAATACAATCATAATGGTCAAATCATATTTTGCATATCAAATATTATTACCATTATTATTATTGCTGATAACTTTTTAGCAATAAATCTTCATAGCTTTTAAATTTCAGTTTTTTAAGTATATTTAATATGTAAAAGAGCAAGTAAGCAAAATTTAAAAAAGTTTTTTTTTTTTAATTTTTTATTCTCGTAGTAAGACTGTTTAACGAGATTCTGGTATTAAATGATCACAAGATGCCATTATTTTTGTATGAATAAAAAGCTGTTACCCTGTATGCTGCGCAATACATATACAGGAATCCTGGTGCACCATGACACCACTGTACATATTTGTCAGCTTTTCCTGGTCCTAGCGAAGATGGAAAGTTCCCAGTTGGAAATCTGACAAGAAAAAATAAAAATATGTAAATTATTGGCTTATATAAAAAACAAGAGATATAAAAAAAACTCTTTTCCTATTTCATGTAATCTACTATGCATTTGAATCAAAAACGGAAAGTCAGAAATGAACCAAAGTACAAAAATAAGTTAGGAGAAGGTTTTTAGAAATATGTGGCACTTTAATAAACTTATTAAATTAATAAACTTATTAAAGGATCAAAATTACAAAAAATGTCTTCAACACAGTGATCTTAAAAAATATATATCAAAAGGTTCCAATTGTAATGGACTATGTAAATAATAGGACCTTTGGGGGACAAAAATAAAATAAAATCATAAAAAACATGAAAACAAGTATTTGTCAGCTAAATGATGTTCTAGCGATATTTTTGATATAAAGAGATTTCTGATAGGGATATTTATTTGTCTATAATACATTTGTCAGTGACGGTCAAATATAACTCCTAATAAGATGTCGATTATATAGCTATTTATAGTCAACCCCTGTAGTTAATTATGTATTAAGGGCATTATGAAGATGTTTATGCCTCTGAGGGCAACAATCTTACAAAGCCGAGGGCCTTTGGGCCGAGGGTTTGTAAGTTGCTCGAGGGTATAGACATGAAGTAATGCTCGTGGTACATACAACATTTTCTGTCCTATTTCAGATAATTCCAAGTTAATTAAAAAAATATAAATCATGAAAGGTTTTTTTACCTATATAGTTGCTAAATAAATAAGGTAATAAGAGTTCATTGCTGTGCTGTGTCAAAGTAAAAAATTAAATTCATATAAAATAATGGATTTTCCGTTGATTCCGGATAAAATTGCTGTGAATGCTGCCAAAGCTTTGGATAATCCGATTCCAAGAAAGTCTTAAGACGCCTATGATAAAGAATATAAAAGGTTTGGGGATTGGATGAAATAACTGTTTATTTAGAATAAATAATAAACAAGTTTTTTCGTTCATAAAAAGTTGTTACTTTGATTTTCCTAACTTCTAAAATACCCTAAGGTATTATATGCCAGTTAAAGTGTCTGGCAACTATGGTATTATGAAATAATAATATTCAAGTAGGACATAATAGTTATTTATGTACCAAAGATATTAAGTAGATGTTTATGCCCTGAGGGCGACAATGTCTTGTAATGTTAAAGACTGTAGTAAGTAGCATGAGGGCAATGCACATCTATTAATACCCAGGGTGTATACAAACTTTTTTATGTCATAATTACTAGTAAATATTTTAAAAAATACAAAAACTTTAATTTGATTTTAACAGCATTTTTTTTATATAATAGTTGGCTTATAATCATTGCTAGGAAAAACAAATTTTGCTAGCTGTCAAACTCAATTTCCTGACAAAATTGCGACAAAAGCAACACAAAACTTGCTACAGAAGAAATCGTGAAATGCCTACGAGAAAGAATATGCCAAATTACTGAAATTGTGCTGCTTGGATACTTCAGTTATCTCGCTGTAACATTTTCCCCGTGTTTCTTATGGTCCTAATATTCAATGGTAAAGAAGATATTAAAAGAGCTGGCCTTGTCCTTATGCCCGCGCGGGCCATAAAGTGCACTTTATGTCCGCGCGGGCCGAAAAGTTGGTAACTAAGCAAGAAAAACACAATTATGAACTAGTATATATACAGTGTGTCCCAAATTGGTGGGGAATGTATGGGGGTCTTGGAAACCACGATAGATAGAAAATCGGTTAAATGGGGAAAGCTTTGGACAATTATGTTAGTAAGCTAATCCCGTTTACTACATGGTTTTATCTATTCAGGTTTTTGAGAAATTTTGAAAAAACCCGAAACATGCATTGTCGAAAATCGGCCATATTTTTTTTATAAGTTAAAATTTTTCAAATCTGTAAAAACTTCTTCAAAGCAACTTTTTTTGTAGAATATAATCGAGTAGTTAATTTTGATTTTCTACGTTTCGGGTTTTTAGAATCATCATCAATTTTATTTTTTCATATGGACGCCATATTGGATTTTTACGCAGCCAAATAGTGCTTTTTATTCTGATTTCAATAATGTATAACATGATATAATTTAGGAGTTTATAACCTCATTTATTTTAAAAAACAAATATTTTTTCAGTTGGCCTTGTTTCCGGCGAACGTCATTTTTTTTTTGTAAACAATAAAATTTTAGTAATTGGCAAAATAGATAAGCTGAACAGATATTTTACAGAAATGGGTTTTGCGAACATAGGTTTAACGCCAATACCGTGTTACAACAAAATGAAGGCCCATATGAAAGTAAAGTTTATGAATCATCGTCAACTTTACTTTTTCATATGAGCGCCATATTGGATTTTTTCGCAGCCAAATAGTGCTTTTTATTCTTATTTCAACAATGTATAACATGTTATAGTTTAGGAGTTTATAACCTCATCCACTTCAAAAAACAAATATTTTCTTAGTTGGCCTTGATTCCGGCAAATGTCATCTAGCGACATTATCAAGTTAGCTTGGGTATGTTACTAAAAAATTTTCAACTTTGTAAAATGGTTAATTATTTAAAGAAAAACTTGATATTTTGCAACATTATTTCCAAAGCAATAGAAATGTTAAAATAGCTGCGCAAACGTATTTTGACAATTTTCCTGAAAGGCAGCATCCTAAACTAACATACTTTCGAAAACTGGTTACAAATTTGCTTAAATTCGGAAGTTCTAAAAACCACGACCTACGAAGTACGTTAAAGAAAATCGACAACAAGATGCTGCAGTTAACCAACATTTTAAAGAAAATTCAACATCTTCAGCCAGGGATGTTGATAGAGAATTCTACATACCTAAGTCAACCATTCATAGGGTAGTTAGGACTATCTAAACAAAAAATCGTTAATATGTCGAGAAATATATACAACATTTTGAATTTTAGGTCGTTATTTTACATTTTCATTTTAGTAGGAATATTAGTTTAACCGCTTTTCATTGTTTTTGTTTTCACTTGTTTCAATTAACTTGTTATGTGTAGTTTTGTTGTAACACGGTATTAACGTTATAGCTATGTTCACGATACCCATTTCTGTAAAATATCTTTTTAGCTTATCTATTTTGCCGATTACTTATATTTTATTGTTTACAAAACAAAATGACGTTCGCCGGAATCAAGGCCAACTGAGAAAATATTTGTTTTTTGAAATAAATGAGGTTATAAACTCATAAATATAACATGTTATACATTACTAAAATTAGAATAAAAGCACTATTTGGCTGCGTAAAAATCCAATATGGCGTCCATATGAAAAAATAAAGTTGATGATGATTCTAAAAACCCGAAACGTAGAAAATAAAAATTGACTACTCGGTCATATTCTACAAAAAAAGTTGCTTTGAAGAAGTTTTTACAGATTTGAAAAATTTTCACTTATAAAAAAAATATGGCCGATTTTCGAAAATGCATGTTTCAGGTTTTTTCAAAATTTCTCAAAAACCTAAATAGATAAAACCATGTAGTAAACGGGATTAGCTTACTAACATAATTGTCCAAAACTTTCCCCATTTAACCGATTTTCTATCTATCGTGGTTTCCAAGATCCCCATACATTCCCCACGAATTTGGGACACACTGTATAATAGCAGAAGGAAAAAAATAAAATATCAGAAATAAGAAAATAAGAAAAGATGGAAATACAAATAAAAATTAAATAATATGCACAGCAAATATCACCAGAAAAATTCTAAACAATGTTTCATTAAATATTATTTGCAAAATATTTACCTTAGAGTGGTTAAAAATGCAATAGTAGGTTTAATTAAAGTTGCCAACTCCTCTTCAGTAAGATATTCCTTAGCTTGCAACAATAGATAAATTATTCCTGATATGCCATGTGCTGCGCCCAAATATTTGGTGTTATGCCATTCAAACATCAGCGGACACGCTTTCTCAATTTTCATGTGCTTCGCCAACTTTTCCCCACAGTATAGTATTGCGCTTATTATCTAAAAAAAGGGGAGTTTTGGAAATGAAATATATACAAACTAAGAGAAAATATCGTACCTTTTTTTTAATTTAAAATTATATATATATATATATATATATATATATATATATATATATATATATATATATATATATATATATATATATATATATATATATATATATATATATATTTATATATACAGGGTGTAAAAAGTATGATGCTCATAATTTAAATGGGCGATAGAGGAGCTCAAAATAAGTCGAAAAAGCCAAGAACATATCAGTCAAAAGTTAATTGTTTTCGAAATATGCCCTTTTCAAGTTTAAAAAACATGACAACACCGCGTCTGTTTCGTCGAAGCGGCGGGTCTCCACTTCGAACGTTGTTGTGAGTTTTTTGCAGTGTTTACACTTTTTTTTAAGGAGATGTTCATTCATTTACATACAAATAATAAAAATTACTTCCTGCAACTTATTTTAATATTAAATTTAAGTAAAAAACAATCAATAATTGTTTGGTTTTTATTTGTAATTAAAAAATAATTGTACTCACCATAAGAATAAGCTTAATATTTAATATCCATTTTAAGAACACAACTAATTATGCTTTAAAACAACACTTTTTTGTTTTGCTTAAAGAATAAGATTTCTCGGTCGCACACATTCCGTTTTCATCAGTCTTTAGTAGGTACACTTGCAATACGTTTGTCTTGAATTTAAAACATACCGGCATATTTTTCCCGATTCAAAAACAAACAAAAATATCGTGGCCGGATCGGAAGTTCTTTGTACGACTGACTTCGCACAAAGGTATCGCTCTGTTGCCAATTGTTTTTTTAATTTTTAACTGGGAGAACAATTGTTAAAAAACCATTATTTTTTTTTTATTTGTAGACTAAAACATTTAAAATTAAGTTTATTTTATTATCAAATTAATCTACTGATAAGCGATTAAGACAAAAGTTTTCAGTTGTTACGGTTTACAGAAATAAATGCTTTCAAAGTGCATGACTTTAACATCGTTTAGACAAAAATCTGTCAAGTTTTGACATATATGTCATATAAACTTTTCGACTATTTTGAGCTCCACTATCGCCCATTAAAATGATGAGCATCATACTTTTTACACCCTGTATATATATATATATATATATATATATATATATATAATATATATATAAAATATATATATATATATATATATATATATATATATATATATATATAAATTCGTCCTCCCAGCGTCGTAACATCTTTCTTCAAAATTTTTACATATCTTGTACATCCGTAACGATGTGACATCCAATTTTGGATGTCACAACGTTTTTCAACGGTTTTGAGCGTAACTTGATCAGTAGATGAGAGGGGTACCTAGTTTAGAAGGATGTCACAAAGACTGGAGTTTATAAAGAAAAAAAACAGGCAACATCCATAAGAAAAATTTCGTGGAGTATATTCTGTGTATACTTATTACATACACCACAACTTCGTGACATCCTTTTCCTTGCTATATATTTTTAATTTGATATGTATTTTTGTAACATCCGGCAAAAACCGGAAAAATTGGCAACAACGATCACGGTACTATTTTGTAAAAAGTTATAAATATTAGCGTCTGCATTATTTAGGGCTAGAACCAGTGTTACTAACTGGCGCATAATTATGCCAATAGCGCGTAATCTGACATACCGGATAATAATTTTTGCATTCTAAATAAAGTCGCATAATTTCGCATATCTTGACAAGAATCTCATAAATAAATAATAATTACCCTAAGTCAACTGTTTACAAAAATTATTTTTTGTTGACTTTTTTACCAACAAACGGCAATCGGCCGACCGACTACACCCAATTGAACCCTATTTTATAATTGGATTTTGGACAGATCTGACAACCGACATTCTTTCAATATCTTTCTCTTTTTTAATTCTAATTCTAATCATTTAGCTAGGGACCGTATGTCGTATATAAGTATGAGGTATATTTATAAATTACGTTTATGTGATTTCCCTGTTCTCAGTTCTGTTCCTGCTGTTCCCATACTCCTTTTTTTTCGTGTTTTCTGATTTCCATGCTGTGTTAGTATACTATCGACTGGGGCTACGATTTTAAATTACTAAAATTTTAGATCCATAAATAGCAGAAACTTATGAGACCAAATCTTTAAAAATAATTCTGACAGATATACTGGTTTAAAAGAACATGTTGATATTCAGGAGTTAGATAATGAGTAGAGAAGGCAAGCTTTTTTAAACTATAAAGAACTTCAATTAAATTGTAGGAAACCTGAGCAGTATTGGTCGAACATTTTTAAATTATAAAACAATACAAATGATTTTTTGTTTTTCATTTAAAAATAGATTAATCATACTATGTTATATCAGATGACAATGGAATTACTGTTCACGGCGTCATTTTAAAATCTGTTAATAGCAAGATGAAATTTGGATTATTAAAAGGGTTGGGTATAGTGAATATTCACAACATTGAAACAATTGAATGTTTCCGGTTTCACCGAAAATAATATAAACTTTGTCTTTTCAAATGATATCCTTTGTATATTTTCTTTTTTTGACTCTGATTAATGAACAACTTTTATGTAACATACCCTAACTAGTACTTTTTGAGACATTTTCTTTCAAAAATATATTGAAATTCATATTTGTTTTTATTTTGCAGAAAAACGAAGCAGCCTACGACAAAATTAACTACGGTTGTTTGCTTCGTATTCATAGCGCTATCGATTAAAATGTTTAAAAAATGTGACAATAAATTTTTATGAAATTTGGTTTTATCCAGAGGTATGGATTTTTCCAGTTTTGGAAAATGTCTAGTAGGATCGGATATTAGTACCCCTGGTTAGCCTATTAGAAACAAAGATAGACACATGGAAGCCGTTTAGCACTAAGTCGAGCCGTTTAGGCTCTACACCGTTTTAAAATACACAAAACTTTACACATAGAGGATCATTTCTTAAAAATAGTTGAGAATTGAGAATCGTGATATAGTGCATTATACAAAAGCTTTCAAAATTTTACAGAGAATCCAAAATTTAAACATGTAGAGGATATTCCGTTAAGAAAAACTTTAATCGTGACATATTTTTTTTTTAGTTTAAATGTTTTCATAAACAATGTTTAAACATTTAACAAAAAAAATATATCGGTTAGCTATTTTGAAATACAGGAAGACAAAATAAACACCTGTACAGTCCTCTGGAACATTCAGTACAGGATCATTGTTTATATTTACGGGCCTCTGCACAATTAATTTAAGTGATATGAAAAAACTTTTACCACCATTCTTTCCATTTATCTTTAACAGGTATTAAAAGTAATATTTTTTAAAATTTATTTGCGTGTTATAGAAAATGTGTTCGTGATCAATGGTTGTGTAAGAATTTTTCCGTGCGCATTTAATATTTATTGCATTGTTATAGAAATGTGTTCGTATGATTATGGTGAAAAATTTTCCCGTGCGGGCACACCGAAAAGACTACTGCAATTTCATGCCCTTTTAGTTAAAAATCGTTGATAGTACCGCTTTAAGCTTTTGATTTTGATTTGACTGTCAAATTGAAAAGATCTCTTTAACTAAAAGAAAATCCTGAATATGACTTACTTTATCTGCTCTATACAGAGACGCTAAAAGTTTTTTTTCTTTCATTTAAATTAACTCGTGCAGAGGCCACGTAAATATAAAAAATGACCCTGTTAAACAAAAATTATGTAACGATTTAATGCATTTAGGAAATAATTTACCTGTTTTTTTAAATAAATTCTATGGTCAATACTGAGAAAGTAGTTTTTTTAATTGCATCACTCTGGATCGGTACGAACTTTTTTAAACATGCTTTATAAAATTACAATTGGTCCACTGAGAAACAACTTGAAAAGTCGTTTGTCAACTACTTTGATTAACAAAGGTTTTTAACTATCTATGATATCGGCTGTTACTTGACAGAAATTCATATTACAGAAAGGAAAAAAACATATTTTTTCCACGAACATAAATTAATTAATTTTGCATGTTATGTTTCACTTAACACTGGCTTTTAAAAAGAATAATCCGGACTAAAATTAATAGTAACACTTATACTTTTTGGTAAAATAAATGAAATGTACCCAGATGGGTTTCCAAACACAACATGAAGGAGATTAAAATTTATATTGTTAATAGATATAACAAAAAACAGGCACAAACCTGTTATATACAGGGTGTCCCAAAAGTAATGGGAAACGGAGCAACAGCAGATTTTTAGATCAAATAATGCAATTAACGTAAACTGTTTTTATCACAAAGTTGATAATACTAAGTTTAGGGTGTTAAACTTTATTGTTTAAATAATTTCTTCTAAATGACAAAGCGCTAAAAAATTTGGGATGTGAGGGTTTCTTTGAAGCAAGAAATTAAATTGTCCATCTTGATGGCTAGTAGGGGCACAGTACGGCCTACTCCACTTGTTTAGATGGCAACTTTTTTAAGCTTATATTGACTATTTATTTGTTACTATATATCCGTGTCAAAATGATACTCATTTGGTCCTGAGCAACTGTTTTCATAAACGCACTTAAGGACCCCCAATTTTTCTATGAAAATGGTTTTAACCAAATGTTTTAAAATTTGAAAGTAATAGTTTTTACCACGCTGATCAAAAGTATAAGCACAAAACCCAAAAACTCTTTAACCCCTCAAAGATCTCCAAATCCCCAGCGACCTTTGAGGGTGATTTTGGGGGGATTAGAGGTTTTGGGTTTTGTGCCCCTAATAATTTGATTAGCGTGTTGAAAACTATTATTTGAAAATTTTGAAAACAATTGGTCAAAACCCATTTTTTCAGAGAAATTGTGGGTCCTTTAAAGTGCATTTGTCTCGAAACAATTGCTTCTAGAGACCTTAATGAGATATACATTTTGACGCAGGGATATATAGTAACTTTTTTTAAATAAATAGCAATATACCAAGCTTAAAAGTTATGCCATCTAGAACCAGTTGGGTAGGCGGTAGCTGGCGTCCTCTACTAGCAACATCAAAAATATGGACGAATTCAAATTTCGCCTCAAAGAACCCTAAATCCCAAATTTTGTACCCTATGTCATTAGTTAAGAAATTATTACGAAACAAAATTAAAAGTATAACACCCTGTATCTAAGTTGTTATTAACTTTGGAATAAGGGAAGTTTATGTAAATTGCATTATTTCAACCTAAGAAATTGTTGTTGCTCTGTGTCCCATACTTCTGAGACACCCTGTAGATTATATAAAGTAATGTTTTAGTTTTTAGTTTATTTTGAAAATTAATTTTTTTAAGCTTTTTTATTTAAATATGCATAACAGTTAGTGAACTTTGATGTTTTAATGTATAACTCAATATATATATTTTTAAACACTGGCAACAACGCAAGATGCACAAGGAATGCAGAGCTTTCAAAGATGTCACAACGAGTGATATATAGTGTTGTATACTGAATATACAGCGGATGTCACTAAGAAGGAAAAATTTAATCATTAGTTTTTTCGTATAGTCAACATTTTTAGCAAAATAGAAATTTCGCAACATTTTACGTAATACATATTTTAATATTTAGATATCTTTACTATTTCCATAGATGCAACAACGACATCATTTTTACCGGAAGTCACAAGATACAGTGGATAAGTAATATATACAGGGTGCCACAGATCGAGTGCATGCATGTGATCTCGAAACCGTAGAGATACAAAGTCGGTTAAATTATGGCCAAAGTCCAAGGTGCCTAACATGCCTATTAGAAAGGTAAAATTCCGAACTTCCGGAGATATCTGGAAAAAACCGAAATTTGCCGATTTCGTTTTTATTTTTTTCTGACGTTATTTAAAGGATATGGAAAAACAAAAGACACTTTCTCATGGCCACATTTTAAGCTCTACAAAACAGCGTTGAGAGATATTTCGTACAACGTTTCGTTTTCGATAAACCATCATCAACTTTATTTTTCTAAATACGGCACTCAATTGTTTATTGCATTTTTTTTGGAGCAGTTATAATTCCAATTACAATGATGTACAACACTTAATATTTTTCTGCTAAATAAACATATTTTCCAAAAGAGGCAATGAGTTAGACAAGGAACGCACATCATTTCTTATAGGGGCGTTCCATTTTTGTTAATAAATATTAAGTGTTATACATTTTTGGAATTGGGATAATAAGGAGTTCTAAAAAATTAAATAAAAAACCCAGGTCCGTAATTAAAAAAATAAAGTTGATGATGGTTTAACGAAAACGAAACGTCGTACGGAAAATCTCTCAACGCTGTTTTGTAGAGCTTAAGAAGTAGCCATAAGAAAGCGTCTTTTGTTTTTCCATATCTCTTTAAATAACGTTAGAAAAATTAAAAACGAAATTAGCAAATTTCGGTTTTTTCCGGATATCTCCCGAAGTACTCGGTATTTTACAACTTTCTAATAGGCATGTTATTAGGCACCTAAATGCGCAACTTTGCCATAATTTAACTGACTTCGTATCTCTTAGGGTTTCCAAGATCCCCAGCATGCACCTCGAATTGTGGCACCCGTATATATATATATATATATATATATATATATTAATTATAAAAATATAAAAAAAATATAATATATATATATATATATATATATATATATATATATATATATATATATATATATATATATATATTTTAAAAAACCTAATTTAAATA
>JAHBCN010002915.1:0-82911 GCA_019359885.1 Listronotus oregonensis
AAACCCTTGCTTTCTTCCCATTAGAAACCGATCTTAAATGGACAGTTTTGTTTCAAGAGATAATTAATATGAAAAGGCGTGAAATGTTCATTAATACATACGTACACACCTTTTTGTTTTTGACAATTTGTACGTATTAATAATACGTTTTAATAAAGGAAATAAGGGCGTTCGCACATACGCACTTATCTTTTAGTCTTCCCAAGACCCAGACTAACCTGTATTCATCAGGTTAAAAAAATCGATGCAGTTTCTTTTTAGGGTTACAGACGTCCTAATAAAGTCAACTCTTTTACAAAAAAAATAATACTTAGAAGTTCAGAGGGCATATTAAAGTAAAAAGGCGATTAACAACAATGAGTAACATTACGAAATGTTTCGTAGAAGTCGACCATCCGTCTTATACTCCGGATCTGGCACCTTGTGACTAATTTTTATTGCCGAATCTAAAACAAACCCTCAGAAAAAAATGTTTTAAACAATCGAGGACTAATAGATGCTGTTAAATGCCAATTTACGGACAAGTCAAAGGAATATTTTGAAAATGGATTAAATTTATCATTGAAAAGGCGTAGTACTTGTTTTCAAAAGGAAGGAAACTATAATACGTTTTTTTGTTTGAGTGTCTTGTTTTTACGCCTAGTCCGGGAATATAAAAGATCCTTTGGAACTATTAAATGTTTAACCCATTTTTTCTCAGTTCCGTCAACTTTATCCAAGTACCGAAACATGTAGATATTGTATTCCAAGGCACCTTTTAAGGTATGTATACACCGAAAAAACAAACAAGAACAAACATCAGCGAACAAAGGTTTTTCTTAGTGTAGACAGTGAAAACGCGAACAAACGTTTGTTTTTTCTTGTTCATACATGTTCGAGTAGACGTCGGTACTTCAAAAGGTATGTACATACCGAAAAAACAAACAAAAACAAACATCAACAAACAAACCTTTTTCTTCAGTGTAGACAGTTAAAACGGCGAACAAACTTTGTTTGTTCTTGTTCACAAACCGGTGGACGTCGGGACATCCGAAAATTTTTTTTTTTTATTATCCCTAACTATTCCCAAATAGTCAACAAGAGTAAACCAACATTTGGTTGCGCCATGTAGACAGAAAAATGGAACAATAAACAAAACACATATACAAAGAAAGTGAACAAGAACGAATGTTTGTTTTTGTTTGTTTTTTCGGTGTGTGCATACCTAAAGCGAAATAAATTTTGTTCGTCGTCACCCATAACTTTTCCAACAGGTCAAACATGATTGCGCTATGTAGACAAAAAAAACCCGAACAATAAACAAAGATTACATACAAACAAGGTGAACAAGAACGAACGTTTGTTCTTGTTACCTTTAGACAACGCGGTAGCGTCATCATGGAAAAATAACTCCCAACACTGAACTGCCCATCTTTAAACTCGTTACCCCTCATTAACGTCTCGGTAATGTCATCTAGCAATAACACCTACAATACAAGGACAAAGCGCTTAACTTAAAACCGATGCTGACGTCATGCTCTGGAGGCCTAGCGATTTTTTTAAACCCAACTTATTACGACCCCCTCCCATAAAAACATTTTGGGCCCCGGGGGAGCCTTCGAAATCCCCAATCGGCTGACGTATTTAAAGCGACATTGCCAGATTGAAGTAAAAAATTTTTTTCTTTCAGTCGAACACATTACTGGCTGTACCATCCAATGTTGTTATAGGTGTTATTTGGAAACCCCGTTAGAGAATCGCCTGTTTCAATATGGACGTCGCGTTTGCATTTGCTTCGTGTTTACTTTCTTTGGGTCAATAAACGCTCTCAATAAAATCGGTCGTTGTTTTAACTGTTTATTTAAATGTGCTTTTCTTGTACTATAATAAGTGACGACAGTGTAGTGTTTAAAATGCCTAATAAGTGCTGTGTTCCTGGATGAAAAGGGAAACTAGGGAGGGGAAAAAAAGCGGGGAGTGTTTCGTTTTCCCCAAAGAGACGGGGAATTTTCGCGGGTGGTTAAAGGCTATTCCTCGAGAAAATTTTATTCCAAATAACAATAGCCGAGTGTGTAGTGTCATTTTGAGGAAGGCGATTTTATTTACAAAATTTCCCAACAGGATAAAAAAACGGGTGAGATCGTTTCAGTTAGTTTAACTTTGCCACGATTAAAACAAACAAGCGTACCTAGAAAATTTTCCCCAATTGCCCAAAATACTTGTCGAAAAACATTTCACATCAAAAAAGAAAAAAGATAAAAAACTTAAAGAATTGGTAAAATTCCCGTTTTCAACAGGCAATAGAAGAAAGTAAACAAGAATATTTAGCGCATAAAAAATTTACGGTTTATGAAATTTTTCAACAACTCGAGCAATTATTTCAGGTTTTTTAATTTGGGAAAGGGGTGGTTTACAGTAACTGATCAGAATGGCTTAACCATATTTAAAGTAGAACATCCCCCAAAGGCCCTTTTCAATTACTTGGGCTGTTGTAATTGCTAAGAATTTAGAAGTAAATACATATTTAAAAGGACAATTTTTGAGTATTCAAATAAATAATGCAAAAACCCCTTTTCTTGTCAAGTAATTTGGACGAAATAAGAAATTTACTCGATACAATTGACAACTCGATGATTACACTTTCGTTAGACAGTAACGATGATATCAAACATGATAATTCCAATCCCGATTATGATAATCTTGATCAAAATCTTGATAATCAAGAAAAAAATACAGAAAATATGTCAAAGCTTAATCGTGTTTTAAATTTTATGTCCAATATCCTAAAAAACTTAAAAATGGGGGATGAAAATTTATCACAAGGAATTGACTTTATTTCTGATCAGCAAAAAATTGCGAACATTACCAAAAGAACGGTATAGATATTCTACTACCATATGGTTTTCTGTTCAATTTTAAAACAATTAGTCCTCATGCATATAGATATTTACGAAATCATGGACCTATAATTTTGCCCCCCCCCCCAAAAAATTTAAAAAGGAGTCTGTAAAAATTTTTTTAACTGATCCTCATATCGATGAGAAAAAAGCTTTTTAACATATGCACAAAACATCTTTAAATTTTTAAAAAGACCCGAAAATATGTTAGTTTACTTATGGATGAAATTCAATTGATCCATATTTAGATTATAAAGGTGGTAATGTGGTAGGAGCTCCAATAAATAATAGTGATTCGTTAAAAATCTGCATCCCTTTTTATGGTTATTTTAGTATTTCTTAAAATTTTTTAAAGTTGTTCATATCGCCCCCTATTTTCTAAAATTTTTTCCAATTACTTTTCAATTTATCAAAACTATTATAATTCGTTTAGAGGATATTGGTTATAAAGTGTTTTGGTACTTAGCGATAATAAATTTAAATAAATGGGAAAGCTATGTCTAATTTTTCACAAAAAAAAGAACTCAGCATTGTATATCAACATCCTGTTAATCCAGAAAGCCCTTTTTGTTTTATTTGTTTGATTCTGTCCACCTTTTAAAAAATTAAAAACCAAAATTGGCTTAATTAAAAACCCGAATCAGGCATTCACCTATCCTGATTTTTTTACCGGCTCCGACGGCCCAGAAATGCTCATCGTTTTCCTCATTAAAAAAATTGCACGATTTAGAACACGGTAAATTTTTAAAATTCGGCTACCCTTTAAAATTTTAAAAAGCTTTTACCCATCCAGTTTAGAAGACAAAATTTTAAAATTTGATTAAAAATTTTTAACCATTTTTTTTGGGGGGCTTTAAAAACTATGGAAAAAAATTTTAACCATTCACAAGATACTGCAGATTTTTTAAAAATTATAATAAATTGGTGGAGTATTGTAAATGTAAAAACACCACTAAAAGGAAAGCGTTTGCGTGCCCCCTTTCAAGGAACCTATATTAAAAGAAAAATTAAATGATTAAAAAAGGGTAGAAATTTCTGAAAAATATGCAACAAGGCAGACTCACACGCCTTAACCCCTTTGTTTATGGAATGTGCGAAGTTATTAAATATTTTTTTTGAGAACAAAATTTT
This sequence comes from Listronotus oregonensis, assembly GCA_019359885.1. Lineage (NCBI taxonomy): Eukaryota > Metazoa > Arthropoda > Insecta > Coleoptera > Curculionidae > Listronotus > Listronotus oregonensis. The sequence goes on from JAHBCN010002915.1 coordinate 4,008, forward strand.
AAAACCCATGTGCTTTTGGGAAAACTTCAAACCGACCCCTTTAGAAAATCTTTTTGGGAAAAAAATACAGACAATTGGCGGGGGGGCATTATCATATCTCGATAAGGCCTTTATGAATCTGAAAAAAGACTTAGAATTCAGTCAATATTAACATTAAAATCTTCCAATTTTGGAATTTTTAAAACTTTTTTCAAATTTTATGAATCCCCCACAAATTTCCTGATCATAATGAAGGCATTGTTGAGGGTTATTCTAATAAAATAGATGAAATATTTAGCAAGATTATCATTGAAGACACCGATAAAAGACAAATTTAAAAAAGCCAAATGTCTGTAATTACTTATTTAGCGGGTTATTGCAGTCATATAGTTTTAAAAAAAATTAAAATGTAATTACTGAAAAAATTCTTTAATATAAAATTTAAGAACTTATTGTTGAAGACAATTTTAAACCCCGATAAATCATTTAAATCGGGGTGGTCTTCATTATCCTCAAAGTCCAGTTGTCCAAATAGTGGTTTTTTCTTTTATGTAATATTTCAAAAGGTGCTAAATGACTTTGAAAATGAATTTCTAAATTTTTTTTCCCAAAAAATCTTTTTTATCTTTTTTAAATTTTTTAAATTTCTCGTTAAACGGGAAACATCTAATATATTTTGAAGGCTGCAAAAACACCCGTAAAAAAAACCCTTATTGATATTTTATTGAGTTGTATTTCTAACAATTAATTAAAAATTACTGTGGAAAAAAAAAGATCGATTAGGTAAAGGGAATAAACAAAAATCAATACTTATTCGAAATTATTTTTTTGGTAATTTATACTTATCAAAAAAATCAATAATGAATTGTATGATATTATTACTTATGATGTTTATCGACATTATGACATTTTTCTATCTAAGAATGTAAAAATACGCATCACTTAATAATTAAAATATAGTGTCTAGAGACATATTTTCCAGTTAACTACTCTTTTAATTATTATTATTTGTTTTTGTCATTACTTTTCTTATTTTTAATTTTTTTTTGCATTATGTTAATCGCCAATACCCGCAATCAATTGATTTAAAATATAAATATTTATGCAATGCCAGTAGCAGCATCAATGTTCGGTCGGCCTCCGGGTGATGACGTCACACCGCAGCACTTTGTCCTTGTAGTGTAGGTGTTATTGCATCTAGACGAGACCAACAGTTTACTCTGGATTATAAACCACACCCCGTTAAGTGTGGTGGACTGACCGTGCCCAGGCTCGCTTAACTTCGCTGATCTCACGGGAGGCGGTGTTTTAACGCAACAAAAGCCGAATGCGATATTAGTAGATCTCTTTAAGATTTTTCTCCATATTTAGTTTTTTTATGTACTTTCATAACTTTAGTAGAAAGTATTTTCCGTACTTACAAGTGGTAAAATGGCATGTTACAGTATTTTAGGTGGAATACTTAGTTTATAAAGAAATAATACAGATACTTAAATATCCGAAAAAATATTAATAAAATATTTTTTGTGTTTAATAAAACACGTTATAGCAAAAATAACATCAACATCACCATACATCCAACAATTTCAACCAAACAACACTGCCATTTATACAAAGTGTATTTTTAAGTATTAAAAAATACATTTTTAAGTTTATAATTAAATTATTTCCTACGGCGATCCTGTATACGCTTTACTAAACACCCAGTATTGAAATCAATGCTAAAAACACATGCGGTATAACTACAAAAGATTTTTTTTACATAAATATTCTAATAAGTTTGAAAATCGTCTATGGTTGCATTACTAAAGAGATTGAAATTCTAATCATACCTATTAGTAGTAATTGTATTGCTTATTATACCAATCAGTTAACAATAGAATATAAAAAACGGAATAAGCGCAATAAAGGTATACAGGGTGTTCCTTTTATTAATAAATGATGAAGGTAAAGTTTAATATGCTTATCTATTTTATTATGTTGAATCTGAACTCTTTTCGAATACTTTCGCCTTTGGAAAAAATTTATCAATTTTGAGATGAAAGTAATTTTTAACTTTTGTGAAGGTAAATAATAAAGATCGAAGAATTTTTTAAAAATTGTGTTCAATTCTGGTTTAACAGAAGATGATCAAATTATAGCTAGCTCTTTTTACTGTTTGTATTTCAACGATTAGTTTTTGTTACAGACTGTGACTCATGGCAATAGGCTAATTTTTTTGGTAGAATCAATTCTGACATATATTTTTATGGTTTATCCGGTTCATATTGTTTCTAGTACAAAATATTCTGCAATAACTAAAAAACTTACGCATCATGCCTTTCTACAAAAAAAAATCGTGACCTGTTATTAAATTTATTTAATTCTAAACCATATATTAATTGTATAACCCTGCTAATAAGAAAACTAAAAGTCCCCAGGAAAATATTTTACTATCTTCTTACCAGAGATTCATGTTATAGATATATGTCTATTGGAATTTTCCTTAGAGTACATTTTATCAGACATTCGGACTGCATTAAAGTCTTGCTCTTTTTACTCCGCTGTTAGCTGTTAAAAACGGAATCACCCTGATATGGATGTAAGAAAATGTGGAAAGGTAGGATAACGAAATTGCCTGCTAATTAGTCAAGCTGGGTGTGTTTTAAACACCGGTGCTTTCCTGCGGCACAGTTAGAGGTCACCTGTTGACGAGCTCAAAAAATAGAAAAGGAGGCAAAAAGAGACTCTCTGGACTGATACTGCTAGTTTAAGGCAAGGGAAATTTATCCTCTTTTCAAGTATGTTCACAAAGAAGCTCAAAAAACGAACCTGGATAGTCACTAACTTCCTATCAGGACATGGCTTTCTCGGGTACTATCTCAAAAAGATGAGGAATAACTTACAAAGAATGTTGTAAATTCTGTGATAGACTGAACAAAACCGCTGAAAATATACTCTCCAAAATATCTGGGAATTAAAGGAATCAACGAAATCTATAGGATGAAGTGAAATAGGGTTTTTTTAGCCTGGCGACACCGTACTTTTAAAAATAATTAGAACTAACTAAACTTAATTAAGTATTTAATAAATATACATTTTTTGTAAGTTCTAACTAGATAAGATACTTTTTAAATGTGTTTAAAAGATTTTAATTTAAATATTAGGTCAAACTACTTAGGATTAAAACAACCTACGTGATACTGTTAATTATTTTGTAGGCTGCGATAACAATACTTTAATAGGAATGCTATTAGAAATTCCACGTAAAAATTTTATATAAAAAAAAACAAGCTAAAAATTTAATAAATTCTAAGAATATATTTGCGACCAAACTGCTACATTTTTTAAAATATTTTCTATACATTTTTAATACGGTTTTTAAAATATTTAAGAAAATAAAAACAGGTGCAGATATCGTCTAAAATCAGCGACAGTCATTTTGCTAAATAAACTTATGATCTGACCATATTTGTTTATGACATATTTATGAACTTGCAAAGGTGTGGAAATATTTTTCGAAGCAAAAATTGATTGCTTAATTCATAACAGATGATAAGTTATTAAATCAATATTATTTCTAGTCCTTGGCATTACACGTAGTACTTAACATATAAATAATGTTGCATTTTAACTGAAATATAGAGTTTTACTTTGTTAGATATGAAGATATGTGCTTTATTGTTGTGAACTTCCTAGATGTAACCGCTTTGGTGCAGATTTCATGACATAGTTTGCACAGACAGGGTTGGAAAAAAACCCGGGTTTTTTATATAAAACCCACCCACTAGTTTTTTTGGGTTTTGTAAGTGGGTTTTATTGGGTTTTTTATTTTTACCTTTTTAAAAAGATTAAAAAAAGAAATATTGAAGTATTTATACCATCTTCTTCTTTACAATTAAGACTTATTTTCGCGATCGTTTTATCAACTATTCAATACGAACTTGCAAAATGCAAATGGGTGAAATACAGACATCGACAGGGGAACCCCTAAACTTTAAATAAAATTATGTTTGGTTTTATCCTACCTAAATCAAAGCAGTTTTAGTTTGACTGGCGATGTATGTATGCGGATGCGATATTCTTTTAATCTGTTCTGATTGTAAACAAACCTAGGTAAAGAAAATTATTTTTGGAATTTGTAAAATATATATGTACAAAGAGTTTTATTAAAAAAAAAACTATAAAACTATTCAAAAAAGAACTTAAAAAATGCTACTTAAAAAACCCTGTGTTTTTTAAGGTGGGTTTTACCCAAAAAAACCCAGTGGGTTTTTTTGGGTTATCCACTGGGCAGCCAACCCTGCGCACAGAGTCTAATAACTCTTCGAACTTGCAGAAAATTACTCAAAAATGGGTAGATTAGACCTAAACAAGAGATAGGTTGATGAAATAACTTTTGTGAGTGTATCCAAGATTTTTTTGTTTATAACAGCAGTCTTCCAAAGATATTTTTTTAATTGTATAAGATTTGTAATAACTCTAAATGTACCCCTTCAAAAATTACACATATACACTTTCGGCGATCGTTTATTTATACGTGTTATTAACATATACAAAATAATACAATAATATCCCTTATTAATGCGTAATTTTCTATTAGTACACGATTATAGTAAAGGCAACTAAAAATACACAAAATAAAACATTTACCGCCGAGTGATGATCGCGTTGTTAAATTTAGCAATTGTTAAAAGTTAACAACGGTTTAGAATGTTCAACAAAATGTGAGATTTTGAAGGTTGCCTACTAAATCATTGAATAACACGACAATGACGTTTTGTGAAACATTCTAAACCGTTGTTAACTTTTAACAATTGCTACATGCTAAATTTAACAACGCGATCATCACTGCCGTTAGCAATTGTTAAAAGTTAACAACGGTTTAAAATGTTTAACAAAATGTCAGATTTTGACAGGTTGCCTACTAAAATCATTGAATAACACTGACAATAACGTTTTGTTAAACATTCTAAACCGTTGTTAACTTTTAACAATTGCTAAGTCTATTGCTAAATTTAACAACGCGATCTTCACTCGGCCGTTAGTCTATAACCTTGTCACTTGATTAATACCATGTTATTAAAGCACCTATCAAGTCGATTACCTAAAATTAAAGAACATTCCGAAAATTGAAGAAAAAATAATGAATTTCACAATTTATTAACGAAACGATCGCCAAAAAAATATTATTACTAATTCGGGCATTAATTGGCGATTAATGATCCCAGGCCTTAACGACCTCGATTATTAATCGTCCTTATTAATTCCCTTGTTGGTTAAATAGCTATTATCTATGGCAGTGAAAAAGGTTTAAAGAATTATAATGGGTCTTTTTATAAACGGTTGGAGGGATTAGGGATTCCCAAAACTCAAAGGTGACAATACCCCTTAGTCTCCACTAACCTAACTTTAAGATTGTTAAGAAAGAACATATGTATTTTTCTTTTGCGTATTTAGTCGATAATGCTTAAAACGAAATCAATTTTAGAAAATATGTGCCATTTTTTGTCAAAAATATAAATAATATTTTTTCTTTTTTCTAGGTAAGCCTTATTTAGTTAATTTTAACGTAGCTTCATTAACAAATTTTCTGCTAACTTAGCTAAAAGAAAATCAGATAGACACCTGTCTGGTTTGGATGTCCTTGCAAAGCTTACATAACATATCTAACCTACTGCTTTTTCCCTTGCATGTCTTACGAGTCTGCGGTGATAAAGGAAGGGGCAAACGAAAAGGTGTCTTCGAGCAAGTCGTCCTCAAGGTAATTTTTTACATAAACTTGTAGAAAATAAAAAGATTCACCTTTTCATTTTAAATATGGTACATACTGTTTTTATACACTTTAATACCTTACAGAAAAATCGTATTTTAATACTTATATTGTGGTGATTTCTTAAGGCGAATCTACATTGCGCGAATCTTCCTCTCCATTCAAATTTCGCCTAATGTAAACTTGTCTAGAATCGCGATGCGCGAGGACGATGCAGTGCAAGGCAACACTCAGTCGATTTTTAGTCCACATTAAATGTGTTTCGCTCTGCCGTCTTGCGCCATGTAGACTGGACGCGTAATGTAATTTCTCCGCAACTCGCGAGGTGTTGCACGCATCAGATTAGCGACGAAGAATCTCGCAATGTAATTCCGCCTTTATGCTTTTTCCTCTGCTTGCCGCATGTATGTAGTTATAGTTGTTAAAAAAATATAGCATTAGTTATATGCACAGAGTTTCTGCCTGTAAAAATCACTTGCTTAGAACATGCTATTTTGTAACTTATAAGTAACACATTTTATACCATATAGGCAATTTTTAAGTTTCATTATTCCACTATGTCACAATGTCTAATTATAAAAATCCTAATTAACGATATTTTCGTAATTGTTTTGACGAATGTATTAAAAATTTGTCAAATATCTAAAATTTTATTCTCTTAATAGAAACTTAAGTCCACAAAAGATCTACTAAATTATTATATTACAGAAGTTAATTTATATCAGACAGTAAAATAAAAATGTTAAAAACAAAATGTGTTGCTTTAATATCAAAAAAACAGCTGAGTATTTTTTCAATTTAGCTTTAATATTAATTAATATTTTTAAAGTACTTAAAAAGATAAAGAAAAGTCTGAAATGTTTGGTTATTTAGTACTTTAAAATTGATTTTCACTTAATGTCTGTCCATCAAAAACCATATAAATTCGGTTAGAGTTAGTCTACAGTTATCAGTCTTATCACTATCATAAGCTGTTTTTACTTAAGTTTTAGGGTTTTATTATTCAATTATTGTGACAGACAGTTCAGTATTAATTTAGTATAATTTTGTCTGGGAACGATTTCAATGTGACTACTGTGAATCTATCTAGTCCGGCTCTATGACTATAATATGTGGTTGTCGGCGTTCTCAATGAAGACATCTAAAAATTCGATGTTTTAGTAACCCAATATCTTTTTGTTGCCTGGCACCTACGCAATTGTAACTTTGTTGTGTATAGTTAAGGTTAAAAGAGACAATAAAGGCTCGTATTTTTCTTTAATTTCTTGTACCAAAACATACACTTACTGCATTTACGGAATCTTTTTAGACATCAAGATAGTACAACTACTGACCTTATTGATCGATAGGATAGAGGTTATAAATCATTATCTATCTCGATGTCAAAATATAACATGAAAATAGGTCGTTGTATAGGGCTTTAAAAAATAATGTTTTAAATGTAACTGAATACTTTTAATTGTAATAACCTTTTTTACTGAAACCCCTTTAAATACCTAATGTTGTAGAAAACACGTCACCTCACACTCATTTTACTGTTTATTTTTTATTACGTAAACTATTTACCGAATTGCTTCTCACATAAACCGAAATACCAGTTTTTACCTCTGCGTGACCTTACCACATCCTTCTCACGTATTCAAATAATATATTTAACATTTTAGTTTTGTTTACTTTACCCAGATACATAGAAGCAACGTTTAGAATGTTAAACTTTCGAAGAGTTATTTTTTATTTATTTTTGTCGACCAATCAAGTCAATTAACTAGCGATTATCCTGTCTGAAGACATAAAATGTCAAACAGTTGATTAAAGTAATTTAATTTATCAAATATTGATGTTTTTATCTGGAGACCAAAAATGTCAAAAATGTGATTAAACTGATCAAATTTATCTTAATTACTTCACAGTGACAGCTTGCACACACTAATGAGACATCATAATGATGTATATAGTTTTTTAAGTATTTCTCCTAAAGTAATTAGTTACTTAAAAAAAGGGACATGTGGCTTGTCCCACACGGTTTAGGATCCAACATACAAAATTAGGTTAATTTTTGTTTATATATGTACAGGATGGCCCGTTTATTTTGTCCTGTTAAAGAAAAAGTGTAGAAAAAACATTGTATTGTGTAATTTAATACCTACAGGATTGTTCGATTTTCCGGGCGGCTTTTTTAAAATCTATGAATCTCCTAATCGATCCTTTAACATACCATATACCTTAATTTTCAATACATGATATTTTTACTAAAAATTTAAATTAAAAAAAAATACAACTAATTGGAAAACAGTTACCTCTTTATCTTTTTTTGCGAAATTAAAAACAAATTTAAATTAAAAGAGTTCTCGTGTCCGTTTTAATCGGAAGTTTTTACAATTCCTTGCAGCCTAAAAATAATAAAGTATTAATATCTTAACCCAAAAAGTTAATTATATTCGTTTTCGAGAGGGTCTAGGCTGTAGAATCTTGTGCCTGTAGAGATCTTTTCTGTTCCTCCAAATTTTAAGTCATCAAAAATCTTTAAAAAATAAATTAAATTAGCGAATTTACACTTTTGTAAGTTAGTACTTTTGCCTTGAACCTTTATGGACGGTCTGAAAATAAAAACAAAAAAATCAGCTAAAATTAGGTAACAAATGTTAATTAAAATTTTCTAAAAGAAAGAAAACATTTAAAAAAGAATAAAAAGGTAGTTTTCATTTACACTAACATTTGCTTCATAAAATTAAACCATCCTTTAGCCAGAAAAATATACAGTAAAAATCTATTTTGCCTGAAAACATTTTTTTAATTATCCCTTTAATAAAATCTCTGCCAAGGTACCCTGCACATGTAGGTTTGCTTTTCCTATATTTCTGATTTAAATGCTGTGAGCAAAAAAAACTTTAAAAAATTACTTTATAGTAATAATTTATTAACTTTTATCTATGTACTGTTGTCTTTTTATAAAATACACTTATTTATTATTATTATAGTACTTTAGTTTCAAATAATAATTTAAAAATTAAAAACCTCTTTTATTTTTTTCAGTACAACACACCAATCATCAAACACAAGCGGTTCAGACATCGCTCATAGGGCAGGACCACCAGCTGAACTCCGCACTTGGTACGACGACCTCAATTCGCCCCTGATTCAAAGTGACGGAAACGACAAGAGCTTAAAATTGAGATTCGACGTCAGTCAGTATTCCCCTGAAGAAATTGTCGTTAAAACTGTCGACAACAAGTTATTGGTAAGTATAGTAAGCAAGGCAGATAGCCCTTTATCATCGCCTGAAGTTAAGATTGACAATAGCTACCAGAAATCTTCAAAAGGTGCCTTTTTAGAAAAACACCCAGTGTGACTGGGATATGCCCATTCAGAAATAAAAAGTTTACATTTTTATAGTAAGATTCCTGGTGCGTTTTAATAAAGGCTGATAAGGAAGCCAATATTTGATCACTTCCCTTTTCCATATCGCGTCTATCAATATCTTTTGACCGTCAGCCCATCAAAGAAAAAGAGACCAATCGTACTCAGTATGCCCTTTTAACTAGTAAATATTAACTATGCGCTGATTATTGATAGGTTTTGTAGGATAGGTGCAGTTTATTGACTAGAAAATAGACCTAGAAAGTGCAAAAATAGCCATCTTGGAACAATAAAATTATAGTATGCAATCGAATCGATATAAACGTGACATTTCAAAAACTTTAGTACGATTGTTTCAAAAAAACATTTTTTTTTAAATAAAAATCAAGGTTGGGTTTGTCCTTATGACGACAGATAAACAGACACATAAGCCGATAATTTTCAGCCATATTTTTTTAAATCAAATTTTGATTTAGATGACGTAGTGAGTATTGTTCCAATATAGCTATTTTTTTGCACCTTCTAGGTCTATTTTATAGTCAAAAAACCGTAGCATCCTGTAGAATCTATTAATAAATAATCAGCACATAGTCAATACTCAACTATTTAAAATAGCATACTGGGTACGACTGGTTCCTATTTTCTTCATGGTCTACTTGTCATTTAAATAATTCTAATTTTTTGTTAGCCTCGCTCGCTAAACAGCCTCGATTATTAATCGCCCTTATTAATGAATTTAGTTCGTTAAATAGCTATTTTCGGCGATCCTTTATTTATAAATATCATTAACGTATACAAAATCATTTATTAATAGCATTCATGAATGCATGATTTTCTATTGATAAACGATTATAGTATAGACAACTAAAAATATATAAAAACAAACATTGTGTCTATACAGGGTGTTACAGAATAAGATGCTGATCCTTAAGGGTGTTAATCATTAGCTAATTTTAAAAAGAAAAGTTCAAATAAAGCTATGTCCTAAACCCTTTAAGTTTTGAGCAACAGGATGTTAAAATCTTAAGAAAAAAATCGTTTCTTCATCATAACTTTAATAACTTCCTAGATACGTTTATGAAACTTAGCACACGCCCTCTGAGTATCAACAGCCCTTTTTGATATAGGAGATTTTTTTTAATTTACCAGTGGCGTCCGTACAGGAACGTTGACTAAATATTTTTAAAAAATATTATGTACGCCACTGCTTTTCCGTAAAATAAAAACTATTTTTATAATCCCCATTCATTTTAGGGCAAATTTGATTTCCTGACTTTTTTTCGTCCGACATGTGATTTTCGCGACAACAAAAATAAAAACATTTTAATGCATGGTCAATTTATTATTAAAAAAAAATAAATTTAATTATAATAATAATAATTATTTATTTTATAAACATATGAACATTATTTTACCATTACATTATAAAAACTCTATATCTAGAAGTCTAGCGGTACTTTAATAAATAGTTTTTTAAAATTTCATACAGGGTCTAAAATAAATAAAATATGTTTATCAAATAAATAAGTATAATTTTTTTTTCGCGAAAATCGCATGTCGGAAAACAAATTAACCCTAAAAATAAATGTGGATTATAGAAATAGTTTTATTTTACGGAAAAGCAGTGGCGTACATAATATTTTTCAAAAATATTTAGTCTAAGTTTCTGTACGGACGCCACTGGTTAAACTTTAAAAAAATCTCCTACATCAAAAAATGGCTGTTGATACTCAGAGGGTGTGTGCTAAATTTCATAAATATATCTAGGCAGTTATTAAAGTTATGATAAAGCAACGATTTTTTTCTTTAGATTTTAACACCCTGTAGCTCAAAAGTTAAGGGGTTTAGGACATAGCTTTATTTGAACTTTTCTTCTTAAAATCACCTAAGGATTAACGCCCTTAATGATTAGCATCTTCTGTAACACCCTGTATATAATCTTGTCATTCGAATAACCATTAAAACATCTGTCAAGTTGGTTGCCTAAAATTGAAACCTGCCGCAAAAAATTTAAGAAGAACTTTGATTTCCACAATTTAATAACCAAACAATCGCCGAGGAAATATTGTAACTAGATCGAGCAACCCATTAACGCACTCGCTAGACTCGATCACTATACGCCCTTATTAATACCCTTGTTTGTTAAATAACTCATTTTATTATCTTCTTATATTACAGGTTCATGCCAAACATGAAGAAAAAACAGAATCAAAATCTGTTTACAGGGAATATAACAGGGAATTCTTGCTTCCCAAAGGCACCAACCCCGAACTTATCAAGTCATCCCTGAGCAAAGACGGAGTTCTGACCGTTGAAGCTCCCCTTCCCGCCATCACAGCTGGAGAAAAATTGATTCCCATCCAACATTAAAATAAATATATTTTTTAAAATTATTTAAAAACTCTTTGGGGTGACTAAGACTTCTAAAATTTTGTAAATCTGGGACCATAAATTTCCAACTTGATTCTGATACTTCCACGACAAATCAAAAAACTTTGAAAGTATGACATAGGATTTTTTAAAAGTTAGATGTTTTATCACCTCAAAATCCTCAATTTTCCGTGTATTTTTTCATTATTTAAATATGACAACTTATTTAGAATATATGTTTTATTTAATAACTTTTGTTATAAAACATAAAAATATATGTTGACAGAATAATATATTACGTTGTAAAAGTTAGTTACGTTTATTTATTTAAATTTTGTGTTCTTCTATATCCATTTAACCCTTTTTTAGTAATATTGCATTAAGATCGAAAAGTAGATATTTTAAGTTTCTAATTTAAAAATTATAAATTTGCTAATTTAAATAATTTAAAAATTATTTTCGGTGATTCTTACTGTGCTTTAAAACTGTTGTAGTCGATAGCTACTACACATTTTTTTGTTTAGTGTATTTATCTTTTTGTAACTTATTGGTAAATAATAAATGTATTTTTAAGCAAATTGCTTTTTAATTAGTAATTCTGCGAGGCGACATAGGGGAAGCCATCCTCTATCGTCTCGTGGATTCGAATGAACATGGCTCTATCATCACGGCTGCTGTGGTCGCTCCTGGTGGATGACCTGCTGGCCATACCCTCTCTCTGGAGATCGATCTGCAGGCATATGCAGATGATCTAGTCATCCTAATTAAAGGAAACTGAAGAGATGAGTTCGAACATCCTTCAAGAAGTACTAAACACCACACAAAGCTGGTGCCAAAGGGAAAAAATGACAATAAACCCTCAAAAAATGGTTATTGTCCCCTTCACCCGAAAGAGAAACCTGGTTAACTTGAGACCACCAACTCTGCAAGGTGAAACAATACCATTTGCGAAAGAAGCTAAATATCTGGGGTTGATCCTAGATAGCACTCTTAGCTGGAATTCGCATCTAGAAAGAGTCACCCGTAAGGCGGCCCTATCTTTTTGGACTTGCCGCAGGATCTGTGGCAAATCCTGGGGCATGCAACCAAAACAGATGTACTGGCTATACGTGACAGTCATAAGACCAATGATCACATATGGCTCTGTGGCATGGTGGCGCAAGGGGCAGCAGCGGCTGACCCAAGCAATGCTATCTAGCCTACAGAGACAGGCCTGCCTAATGATCACTGGCGCGCTGCGCTCGACACCAACGGCGGCCATGGAAGCCCTCCTATGACTGCCTCCTCTGCATATTATTTACTTGGAGAGGGAGGCAAGGTGGGCAACCTACAGACTCTATCAAGCCATAGGCGTGTCATATGGAGAGCACCAGTCTCCTCAGGAATGTCCTGACCTGTGACAGACTGGGAATGCCCCCAGACATAATGCCTACAGCAACCAATTACAACCGGCCCTACAGTGTAGTCTACCCACAAAGGGAGGACCGGAGTCGAAAAATGACCGATCTGCTCCGGACTGACATCTGTTGGTACACTGATGGCTCCAAAACCAAGGACGGTGTTGGAGCTGGAATATATGGACAGAGGCCGAGGGCAGAGTTTTCCTTTAGCCTGGGCACTCTGGCAACCATATTTCAAGCGGAGAAATTTGCTATTGAGATGTGTGCTAGATCGCTGGTTGATCGGCACTGCACACTAAGACAGTTAAAATATTCTCCGATAGTCAAGCAGCTTTTGGCCAATTCAGAAAACCGTCTGGAATTGCCAGGATGCGCTGACCAAACTGGGTCAAAACAATAAGGTTACACTACTGTGGATACCTGGACATACTGGCATAGAGGGTAATGAATTCGCAGACCTCCTTGCCAAGAGGGGGGGCGGAGACAAAATTCACGGGCCGGAACGGCCAAGCAGTTCATATCAGTTTGGACATAAAGAGAATTCAATTCATTTCAATTCATTAAAAAGCAAATTATGCTGTATAACAATTTAAAACTTAAGTCTAAAAGTCTGTATAAAAACTTAACATAAAGTACAAATTAAATGTACAAATAATGCTGCAGCACACTCAAGACAAACTACATAATAAGATCATCAGGTACAATATTTTTGCTTAGGAACTCCTCGTAGTTGTAGTGGGCGCATCGTCCTAGGTAATTTCTTATTTTCCCTTTTTAAATTCCCTCTGTCCTCCAATGCTAGTTAATGTCGTAGGTAGTTTGTTGTAAAATTTTTTTCCTTTATGACGTATCGTATTTTGCGTTAATGAAAACTGGCAAAAAGGGAGTTTTGGGTTATAGGAATGGATGTCTGTCTCTTTGTGGTTGCATTAACACTGCTGTGTATGAAACAGATACTCCCAGAATACACAGATCAAATATAGTTAAAATATTAAGTTTTTTAAAAATTGGTTTGCAGGGTGTTTGTTGGTCCTAGGTTCCATTTAAAATGCGCATTGCTCGTTTTTGCAATACAAAAAATAATGTCTAAATAATTCGATGTTGAATAACCCCACTGCAATATGCCATATCTCAAGTGACTCTCAAATAGAGCAAAATAAATTTGAGTTGCGGCGTTTGGATTGAGGTAGATCATTGTAGTATTGATCGCAAACAGACTTGATGACAATTTCTTTGCCAAGGATGATATGTGCAGATCCCACTTTAAATTGTTCTGTATTGTCAAGCCTAAAAATTTATACTCGTTAACAATATGCACCCTGTTGTTGTTTATTTCGATTATAGGTTTGGAGCCGGTTTTGTTGTTAAGTGTCATACACTTTGACTTTTTAACATTTAAGGATAATCTATTAACTTCAAACCAATTTTGTATAATTTTTAGGTCGTAATTTACTTAGCGTTGTAGTTCTTCGTCGTTATCGGCAACCCATGTTATTGTCGTGTCATCTGCGAAAAATGTGAAGCATGCATCAACTGGCAAAGATGGTAGGTCATTGATATATACAGTAAAGCGCACCGTACTGCGAACATAGGAGGCTCCTGGGCGATTTTGGATGTACCCAATTCTAAAATACCAATAATAATTTTGTGGCTTGTATTTCAATTTCCGTCTCGTTTCCTCGCGTGGTTCATTTTTGGTTGGGACTGGTGGGGAGTGCGGTGATAAATTCGGAAGAATTATCTGCCCAGTTTAGTTCTGTACTACGTTTTTATTTTTAGTAAGAGGATGCAGTGTTTATAGGCAAGTAGCAGGAGCTAGCTAGCGTCAACCGACTTCGATCGGATTTCTTATCAGCCATAAATTTAAAATTAGTTGCTTACGGGACCTGAACGTTTGCTAGGGTCTTAAGAACCAAACAGTTTTTCCTAATAAAATAAAATAATTTTCTCAAATAAATAATGGAACGTAGAAGATATTCTTAAAAAATAAATTAATGTGCATTCATAGAATAAAAAAGAAAAAACTCTTTGAAGTTATCGAAGATGCTCAAATAAACCACCTTCTTGAGCCAAACAATAACCAAGATTGTCATAAAACGCCTTCTGACATTTGCTAGAATGTGAGGGTAATAATCCTAAAAGAATTTTCAATTTATAATTGAATTCTTGTAGATTATTAACCCTATTCTCCTGGAAACCATAAATTTGTGATTTTACGTGACCCAAGAAAAAAAAAACATTGTTATTTTCCATTTCCATTACAGTTTCACAAAATTGCATTCGTCTAAAATGATCATCAAGAAAATTTCATAGGTTTTTCTTCTTTGTAGGATCGGTATCCATTTTTTCCCACCTCTACCCACTGACTTCTGCTCAAATTAACCTGTTTTGTTGTAGAATTTTTTAATAACACTTGCCACTACCATAATTTCCTTTATTTTCCTTTCGTTGTTTTCTTTGGGACCTATCATGTTTATGTTTTTTTTGGGGATAAAACCAAATGTCAGAAGGTTTTTAAGCTCGGTGAATAGTGGAAATCGGGGAGTCGGCCTGGTTGGAAATAAATTAATAAATAATTCCCTAATTCCCCTAACAGGATTTTACGGGATACCATTTAATAATTTTAATTTTCTCTTCCAGTTCGTAAACATCCATTATTAATAATTTATTTTATTAAAAAAAAAAATTTTGGTCGAAATAATCGACCGTAAAACTTTAGCTGTCGAGCGTTCGATAGTAAAGAATTATTTCAGGAATAAACGTATTGAGTTGATTGTTTGCCGGCCGACGCGGGTCTTTGAATTTGTTTACCGAAAATTTATCGATAAGCAATGCGTGGGCGTTTTTAGGTACATCCAAAATGCCCAGGATTGTCCTATGTTCGCAGTCCTCTGCGCTTTCTGTAGAAGAAACAAAGAGGTCCCGGGTTGACCCCTGTGGAATTCCAATATTTGTAGTTTCTGTCTTTGATCTTATTTGATGACCTTGATTATCGAATTTCCACTAATTGCATACGATCTTCTAAAAACCTTCTGATCCATTTGTTAATTATGCCTCTAAATCCATAGCCTTAGCTTTGATAACAATATTTCGTGGTCTACACAATCGAAAGCCTTTTCCAGATCGATAAACAAATAAGCATGGACTTGTTCTTGCCTTTTCCTTGATATATTACATCCAGAGTGTGATGAATGGCATCTGAAGTAGAAAATCTTCGGTACTGGCATGGACTTCGGGTCTTAGACACTCGAAGGCCTTCATAAGCCCACTGAACCAGCAATGTACTGTCAAACTACTGGAACAATCAAGGGTACACCTCAAAACTCTATGGGACTGTATACGGGACACTGCAGATTAAAAATACCACATGCACAAGATCGACCTAGCGGAAGACGCCGAGTGCCGCATGTGCATGGAGGGATGAATCGGCAGAACACATACTGTGTTCGTGCCCAGCACTGGAACGACTAAGATTCACAATCCTCGGCAATACACCTTGTTGCCGGGGGAGCTGAAAGATGTCATTCCCAACAGGATCATCAGTTTATTAGGAGTCTGGACCTGGTGGAGAAATATAACAGGGTGTGAGCCACAATAGAGCGATCGGTCGCGGTGGAAGGGTGTTATACCCACTCACTTTAAACCTACCTACCTATCATCACTGCAGAAAAATGGACTCCATTCAAAAAAGAGCTGTTGGTCTTATAAATAATCCCATGCTTATAGAAAAGCTTTCTCCTCTTGCCCACCGTTGAGCTGTAGGGGATCTGTCGTTCTTCTGTAGGTATTTTCACGGCTTCTGCTCAGAGGAGTTGGCCAGTATAATTCCTCCTCTGGCAGCTTCCAACAGAGCAACACGTAATGCAACTTTTATGCATCCTTTTACAGTTCAATTAGAGAGGCCTCGAACTTCCCAAATTCTTCGTTCCTTCATCCCTAGAGTGTCCAGACCATGACACCTGCTACCCGCAGAAGTTTTCCTTCTCCTCCCAGTCTCCAAATATTTAAGCCCAGTGTGAACAAACTCCCTCTCACCACACTAAAGACACCCACGGTACATTAGTACTTAGGTCTCAGCCTTCGTGGACTATCGAAAGATACAAAAAAATTGACCTTCTCCTGTTTGTAATAAATTTTACCCACATAAATGGCATAAAAAAATATTTTAGGTAAAAATAAATAGATTCCATACTTCCATATATGTTACAAAATGTATACAATGGTTTTTAAACAGAGGCTGGATTTGTGCTCGATCGACGTTCAGTGCTCCCATCGGTCGAGTATAGCTATATCAATGAAAATGTATGATTACAGTGCAGAGCTGAGATCAGCTACATGCTTTGGAGATACTACAGTGGTTAACAAGGTTGCGCCTTGTGACAGTAGGAGAGCTGGTAAACAATTTTGAGTAGGTTCTTGAGACACTTTGAGAATTTGTGTAATTGTCCTTGAAGGACTCCTAAATATAAAAGTCAAGGTCTGGCTGAATGGTAGCGGTCCCCTACCAACCCTTGAATTAAAAAAATTGTTCATTATCTCTCGGACTAGTAGGAGTTTTGTTCAGCCACTTACAAGTACTGCCTGAGGCAGAAAGACTAAAATAAGTATTTTTTTTATAAATAAAATCAATATAAGTCAAAAACTACTAACTTCTAATGCCAGATGGTACCATTTCTGCCCAGAACCCAGGGAAAAATATTTTCAAAATTAAAAAGTTATCAACGTTACAGTAATAAATCTACAATCGTTTTCGGGGATGAAAACAAATTGAAAACTACACAAATTAAGCACTAATTATTATTTTTTAATTTGGCTCTTAAAATAAAAGCTTTTATAAGATTTATTTCTTAAAAATCCAAAAAAAATTATAGGTAATAGAAAAACTCGATGACCAAAATTATTCGAATTTGTAAATTCTAAACCATTTTTCAGAGCGAAATTTTTATAGTAAATTTCTTTAGTCTTAGGTGTACGATAAGAGGCTCCATTCCCACTGGCGGCCATATTAAAAAACGTAACATTTTACACATGAAAACAAGCTCTTAGTTGGGTACCAAACGCTTGGGTAAAAACAAGAGGACTTACCCGAGATTTGCAAGAGTAATCAAGGAAGAACAAACGATCAAGTACGGGTATTTTTTTTCGTCCGTTTCATTTATAAATAGTTGGTTTTTATAATTCTAAAACACTGAATTTTGTACAATTCAATCGTCAATACAAAACAGCGCGATTCTTACGACTGACGTACAAAATAAGAAATTCCAGTAGAGGATCCTTATTTCCAATCTCTTTAAATGTGATTTCTTCCAAAAAGTCCACTTAAACTTTTGTTTTTGTTGATATATTTGGTACCTAAAGTACCGAAAACACGAAAAATCAACATTTTGTGCTTATGTCAAATTTCTCCTCCGCTCGTAACCGATCATACCGAATCGGGAAGTATATCCGTCTCTTTTGCTTATCTTGTAGGGGAAGCATATGTACGTACTCAATACGTACTACTCAGAGCGGTTGAAAAGCTGATTCCAGTTACTTGAATATTCACGCCCTTAGCACAGCCTTAGGTTCTAGCCTTCTCTCGCCGGAGGGCAATGTCATTTATAATTTTCATTCATGATTACACGTGCTCAGGGTCGGACTTAATGGTTTTAAAATTGCGTTCAAACAAACATTTTTTTTAAATAAAAGTTAAACTATTTAGGTTCTAATTTTGCGGCTATTATTTTCATCACTTCGTCTTTTGCTGCTAGATGGGGCCCATCAAATACGTTCCTATTACTAATAATGGTGTGTCCAATACGATTTTAAATATTCAAAATTTAGATACAGCTTTACAGTAATTAAAATACAGTTTCAAGAGATAAAATGTTCTGAAAGTTTTTAGGCTCCAAATTTAAAATACGTTTGATAAAGTAATTTAATTTAGTCTATTATATATTTGGTAAATTTATCCTTACCGGGCCCACGGCCCATTTTATTGAAATTTTGTATACTAGGTTTTTTGGGGCGCTGATCACGAATCTAAAATCAAATTTTGTCGGACAATTTTAGTTTTTGAGTTATAACGCCCCACTCAGACCTAACCTTAAAACTGCACAAACTCTCCTAAAATTCCTTCTTCTTAAAACTGATTCATGTAATTTGCTTTTTTTAAATAAAGTACTATTAAAATTAGGTAATATTCTGCAAGTTCTTTATTTCATCGATAAAAAGTACGCTGAATTTATGCGCTGAACGTCAAAAATGTCAAGAAAAGTAATGATAGAACAAATAAAAACGAAATGTTTAAAAAAGCTCGCTGTTTGTTCTGCAACTGTCAATGCTCAGCTGATTGTTGTGTTTCCCTTCCGTATTTATTTATATTTTTTTGCTCAATTATTTTATAAAAACGCTTTAATGGAATCCATCGGACTCTCCAGTGGTAGTTTAAAAACGGTTTGATGAATTAGCGCTTAATGCGCTGGATCCATCGATGCAATTAAAAACTTGCCCATTATGTCTTTGTTTCAGGCTGGGCACTCCCAGAAAACTACGAAAAGCTATTTGAAGTATGGATCATAATTTTAAATGATGGAAGTGTATCAAGTGCACACTGCACTTGTATGGCTGGTTTTGGAGAAGTGTGTTCTCATGTTGCCTCCATTTTATTCTATTCTCTGACTCGTCCCAATACCGTAAATAAAAACCACATGATGGACGTCCGATGCTGAAATGTGATAATTTTGATTGTGGAATTCAGTGGTATCACTGTGAATGTTTTGCCATTTTAATTTCAATTTAGTTTAATTGATTTCTGTAAATCAGTTTAAATTAAAAAAAATAAGACAAATATATTTACATATTTTGTACTGTAAAATATGGTATTTAGTTTTATTTACTCCTTTTTAGTACCTTATATTTTAATAAAATTTAAAAAGCATAATTATAATATTAATCTACCATTTTTTTAAGTCATAACATTCAAACCCTGTCAAGGTCCTTTTTATAAACGCATATTTACCAACAGCTATGACTAGAATTGTCAGCTTGAGCACGAGAAACTACGTGAGGGTAGTGACAGAACTAAAACTATTACTTTACAATGTATAAAATGTAGCAAAATTAAGAAATAAATTGATTTTAACGAATTTTCTAACAATAAGGATTCAAACTGTTAGGCATTTCTTTTGAGCAGGATCTTAACGGGCATATGCAAATTTCTTCTGTAGTCACTTCGACTTCAAAAAATGGGTTTTCTCTTTAGAGCTCAAAAATATTTTTTCTTGCATAATTTGTATACCTCTGTTTCGCAAATCCGACCCAGCCTCAAATACTCGTATAGCTTCCACATTTGGGGAGCGGCCCCGCCTTCAACACTGATTATTCTTAATGCGAAA
The DNA here is from genome assembly GCA_019359885.1 of Listronotus oregonensis. Lineage (NCBI taxonomy): Eukaryota > Metazoa > Arthropoda > Insecta > Coleoptera > Curculionidae > Listronotus > Listronotus oregonensis. Next base: position 24,242 of record JAHBCN010002915.1, read on the forward strand.
CAACGGATCGACTTATCGGCAACCCGAGTTTCGCATCAAGGCTTTCCTTGCTTACTCATCAACGAGCGGTTGGTGAATTATCCCTGTTCTACAGCTGCTATTGTCCTAAATTAAATGTACCCACGAGAACGACTAGAGGTTTGTCACAAATGCATCAGTTTACTGTCCAACTTCAAAAGCCCAAAACCTGTGTTCACTCGTTTATACCCGAGTGTCGAGATTGTGGAATCACTTCCAGCCAATTTCGTTTATCACAACAACAATTTTTTAAGGCTTGTATTAAAAAACAACTCTATTTCCCTGAAGGCACCCACGTTACTATATAGTATTTGAACTCAAGTCCTAGTAGCGTGCAGGAGAGTATAAAAAAAGCATTTTAATGATGTTGAGAAATAAAATTAAAACCATATTTATGATAACTACCGCGACGCTATCTACAAAATACAATTTACCTACAATTTTCTTAATATTTTTATTCTTTTAAATTTAAAGACAAATTTTTCCTTGTATTAACAATTTGTTGGTAACGGCAACACCGCCTGATATCCAGGCAGCCACATTCCAGCCTTTTTTGTTGAGATTACCTTGAAAATTTACAACCGATTTACGCAAAGAAATAAATAACTGAAATTTGACACGTGTACGCCCTCTAGTTGAAATATTTAAACTAATTGCATTTGACATAAAAGGGACCAGAAATGGCGGCGGTAATAGAGCCTTAATGCCATTAAACTCTAAAAAAATATTTACACAATACCCAGACAGGTGTCATACTTTAATTTTGTTTAACATGTTTGATATTTTTGACAAGTGTTAGACATATGACATATACCATTTTTGCAGATGTTTTTTAACAGGTAAATATTGTATTTTTAATTAACGATTAAAATCACTATTGAACCGTGAATACGGCTTTAAATCACTTGACACCAGACATGCTGACTTGTTTATTATTCTTGGTTCTCCCCTTTTTATCGTCTTTTCTCAAGTTTAATATATAATCAAGAAGTCGTACTTAAACAGATAGACGAGTTAAAAAGAGCACAAATATTTATTTTTCTAGCTTACACAGTATGATTAAACCTAAAATACCCACACAAAATGACATTTTTTTCCATGGAAATCTTCCTATAGAGTTTTTTGTAATTTGATCAGCTGGTTTTATTCTTTCGTCCCACTAAAAAAAGATAAATAATTTCTCTTTTATTGTGGTAAATTCATTTTAAAAAGAAAGAGATATTTTTGGGTATTGCCATTCTTAAAAATGATGGTAAGACACCGACCGAGCCTAAACTTTTATTCATCGATAATTGAAGAAAAAAATAGTTTGTCGTTAAGTTAAGTATGTCAGATAAAATTAGAAAACTGGGTAAAAATTCCATCATCATAACAACTTTTAAAACTCAGAATATTCATAGACTTTTTTAACGCATATTAAACCTAATAATGAGGAACAGGCCAATAAAAATGTAGTTTATTAAGTGTCATATCAGTGTAATAAATTTTATGTAGGTGTTATTTCGGTGTTTTCTAGTTTCGTACACTCGCGTTTTTTCCACCGCTGTGTTCGTACGTCGTTGTCGTGGTTGGGCCCAGTAGGATCTTTTGGAACATGCGCTAGAGTTGCTGGTTATCGTCAACTGTTGGTAGCGTATGGAACAGGATCCGAAGCTAAGACGAGCACAAGGCTTAACTCAAGGTGTTAGCATACCGTGCTGATGAGTGAATTACATCCTGTGCCTTAAACAGGTGTCTCGAACGGTGCCTCCGAGATACAGGGCGACCTCTCAGAGTATTTAGCCTTACTGCGGTAATGCGTGGCTCTGCCGTGGTGGACTATTAATTCTCTAACTCCAAACAGAAAGCGAACATAGCCGCTTTCATAGGAATAAAGTGACAAAGGTGCGTTGACCAAAACTGATAAATCCGTTTCGAGAGGTGCCACTCAAGGTCACAAGCAGACAAAGGTGCGCCGACCGAAACGGGTGAATCCACAGTGTGAGCCACAATAGACCGAGCGGTCGCAGTGGAGGGCGTAAAAAGTTCACTCACTTTAAACCTAACCTAACTTAACATTCGCGTTTCATACACTTCAGAAATTTACCTGAAATATTCTCGTTTCGTACACCGACCATTGTGACTACCAATAACCAACAAAATAAATACCATATTAAAAATTATTAAAATTTTGTTAATACCTGTATGTAGAAATAATTTAGACAAATTCAAAAGCTCTCATTTCTGGTCAGTCATGGTTCTGGTTAGTTAAAGCGACTTTTTTTCCCCAATTATATTTCAAACGTAATAGATCACTAATAGGAACAGTAAATTGTTCCATTTAGGCCGCAATTCTGCCATGGTTTAATTAAACGTAGGGATAATTTAGACTAATTCAAAAGCCATCAGTTCTGGTTATTCTGGTTAGTCAAAGCGGCTTTTTATTTTCCCCAATTATATTTCACACGTAATAAATCACTAAAAGTAGTAAACTTTTCCGTTTGGGTAGATAGTTAAAATATATAATATTATTAGATTATTTTAATATCACTATTATCCAAATAAATATTTTATATTTCTGCATCTTATATGTGAGCAATAAACATTTTAATATTTAGTTATAAAAGTAGTTTTAATTCATTTTACCATATTTTATGACACATCAGAGACAGGAATCTACCTCAGTTTTTGGTGTACGAAACGACATGTCAAAAACTGAATAATTAATTATGTGTACAAAATAAGAATATTTGGAGAAAATTTCTTAGGTGTAGGAAACAAGAATAAATCGTTATTTCACCCATATTAGGGTTTCCAAACAGTGGCGCTGTAAGCCGGAATCAGAAATAAACAATTCAAATCATGGGCACTGAACAAACTGAATTAGTCGAAACACCCATTTAGCTAGAAATCTCAATGACCAATTAATAAAAAAAAAAAAAGCCAGGAAAGTTGGTCTGGAACTTGACAAGGTTACTAACAGTAATAAAGTTCACATCTTAATTGGTACATATGGTTTCTGAACGATGTTAATGTTAAACACCTTTTTTATGCAATAGCATCAGTTAAAGCGCAAAGGACAAGGCTTCTTTAAAATTTTTAACATGTTTATAAATTTTTACTTCTTAATGACACACTCTATAAATTCGAATCACATATGATAACATTAAATGTTATTGCAAACAAAAAAGGTTCGATTTCTGCATTTTAAACGGGTGTAGCAGGATAAGCGCTGTCAAATTTTGAGTTTTGTGACATTTTGTCGAATATCACGCCCTCGGCGTCGTGTTCCAAACTTCCCTTATCACGCATATCATAAAGTATTTTTTCTACAAACATCAAGTTCAAATTAATGATTTTTTTGACAAGTAACGTCAAATAATCGCGAATTCTTGTTCGATGGACGTGATTAAGAAAATGAATTTCTCCCAGTGGAAATCGAAGAAGCTGCCAATAAAGCTACTTTTGAATTATTGCCTAGTAAGTCAAAGCAACAATATGAATTTACATACGATCGTTTCTTAAAATGGTGTGATCAGAAAAATGTTGGTGGCAAGAATGCTAGTGAAAAAGTGCGTACTTTGAAGAAAAGTCCAAAATATGGAAATCGTCTATGCTCTGGTCAAACTCCATGTTAAAGGCGATGATAAATCTTAAATAATCAGGACATAAGCAGATATTACAAACTAGTTGCCTTTTTAAAGCGAAAAGGTGAAGGGTATTGAACGAAAAAGTTTAAAATATTGACAAGAGAACGAATCGACATATTTCTCGCAGAAGCCCCGGATGAAATATATCTTATGCAAAAAGTAGCCCCAATTTTCGGTGTATTTGAAGCCTGTCGTCGAGAAGATCTGAGATTTGACATTAAATAACATCGAAGATTTGGGAACTTTACTTTAATTGTGCATGTATCAGACACAAAAACTAATGTGCAAAGAACCTTTGTGGTTAGTGGTACCTTGTATTAAACTATTATAAAAAGTACATAGTCCTTCGTCCAATGAATATTAATCATTCAAGAGATTTTATAGGATGCTTAAAAAATAAATGTGCCATAACTCCAGTTGGAATCAACATATTTGATAAAATGCCTGACCAAATGGCTACATTTCTAAATTTGCCTGATTCCCATCTTTACACTGGACATTGCTTCCGACATTCCTCAGCTAGTTTCTTGGGCACCCTGATGCTAATCTTACTACAATTGAGAGACACGGTGGATGGAAGGCCAGTACAGTAGCAGAGGGTTATATAGAAGACTCGCTACAAGAGAAAAAGAAAATTGCTGATCAAATTTTGTTCAAAACTTTGGTGGATGACATTGCTTCCTGCCTGGATACATATATTACCAAAGTAAATTGTGTAAAACCACCAATAAGGTTGGCCATGGAGTTTTTATTCTAATTGTATTTTCAGTAATTGTACTTTCAATTGAATAAATACTTTATTATGATCTAAGTAATACGTCTCTTTAATTTCTTATCTGTGTTAAAAGTAAATCACTTTAGCACAAGTGCTAAAAGTAATTACTTTTAACACTAGTGTTATAAAATGACATTTTAAACACTAACAGCATGCATTAAAAATCAAACTTTAATTGAAGTTTGTAAAAAAAATATTTTATTTCGTTTCTTTACATGATTATGTAGTGTAGTTTGTTTTTTGAACTTTGAAGAAAATTTGGTAACGTTTCCCCATCGTTTATGTAAATAGTTAGGTATTTTTAATTAACATGTTAAAATCGAACTGTTAAGAACAAAATGGAGTGCATTTTGAGCATCTAATCAAATCAAATATCATTTTACTAAAATTCAGTTTTACTTGAATTATATATTTTTTAATTCCGGTATAAATGAAAAAATGCTTGTTTGCACTGAAAGTTTTCAAACTGAAATCCTGTATACTATGTTAGGTATAGGTATAACATGAATAGGTTTTTTGACCCGAAAATAAATCATTCATTAAAACCACTGACATGTCGGTTTTTTTTCTTGGGAATATTAAATAAAAGTTCAGGCGTGGATTTTTGTTATTCATGTTTTAAACATGTTTCCTCATTTTTCCGGCAGGTGTAAAAAAAAAGAAAATATTTCTTTTGTAAAAAATATACATCAATATTTTACAGACAGTTAATGTAAATCAACCTATTGTTATCTTCATTTTGTAATTTATTTTCGCCTGAGATATCTTACCTCTTTAAACCTAGCGTCTAATTTTTTAACGACCATCTTACAACTCTTAATTTTTAATTTTATATTTTTAATACTTCTAAACGCCATTTCTTTTTCTTCCTTTGTTAAATCACCTTTTTCCAATGTCTTTAAAATAAACTTTAGGCTACTCTCCATCGCTATGATTTGCTGTATAGCTGACATAATCTGTGTTGCTACATCTACATTGCTAGAATAAATTACAAATATTGAGTACAATTACATATTTTTTGGTACGTTGGTAATGTACCTAAATAATAATCGGATGTTATTTAACAACAAATTAAGAAATACAATAACCGACATACATAATGAAATTAAACATTTTAACTGTAACTAATAATATGAGATTTATCATAAAAACTTACAATACATAGGTGATTTACAAATTGAAATTAAACATTTTAATTATGATTAATGCTATTTATGCAGTTGTAGCGTTACACTTGACAATTGTTTTCAGTCGCGAGTCAAGTTTACTACACTGTAAGTGTGTAAGTGTCAAGTTCATACTTAATTTAACACAGGGTGTTTCCTAGCCTTCCTTTTATTAATAATTAATGAGAACGAATATTTGAATAATATTTGTCACACATACTAAGACGTTTGAGCACTTATTTTAAGGCCGTGTTAAACTTTTCAATTAGTTCATTGGCGGATATCCGAGTAACGACTACTAGAAATTCGCAAAAATAAATAATATGAGCCAATAAACCTGATCGTTCTTCTTGATAAAAGGAATAACTCTATGTATGTGATTGAGTTCTCCGCCCCAGCGGAAACTAACATCGATATAAAGGAACGGGAGAAACGAGCCAAATATCAGGATCTACTTGGCGAACTTCGGAGGCTCTATCCGGAGTATAACGTGCGATTGGTTGTCCTGATTGTCGGCGTTTTGGGAGGCATAAAGGAAAATGTGTTGGGGGAGCTGAAGTGTATTCCCGCATGTCAACATTCACCCGAACAACTGATGATGAAAATTCAGAAATCTATTGTCCTTGGGTCCATTCGTTTACTGAGGCAGATGAATTTGGCTGAAGATCACTGACCGAGCGGACGCGAGGAGTGGTCTTCGATACGGATGGCCTTTCGCATGACGCCCTATGGGGTCGGAGCCATGGGATACGTCATGTCGGATCTTTCTAAATAATAATAATAATAATAATATCCTTTATTTTCAACAAAATCATTTACAATGACAAAGAAACGTCAAACAATATATTTAAAATACATATAATTACTTAAACATATTAAAACCATAAAAAGCATAAATACAATTAATTAATTCCAATTAAATCTGTGTGCACAATAAGAATTAAAATGAAACACTCTTACATGTACATAAAAATAATTCAATTAATAATCAAAGTTAAAAGGTAGAAACATTTACTCTGCAAAAACTGCATCACAGCCTTTCGAAATTTATCCTTGTTCTCTATTTCACTCGAGTAAGATGGCAAAGAATTATAAGCCTTGACTGCACGATAATAAGGTCCCCTTTTAAAAAAACGTTGAGTTATGAGAAGGAATACTAAGACCACCCCTGCCTCTAGTGACAATTGTCATGGAGTTGGAGTAAAATCAGAGTTTACACTGAATAAATGAGGTTTTTTTTTAACAAACATTACTAAGGCTAAGAATAAAGACTAGGAACAGTTAAAAAACCCAGACTATTAAAATGCAGTTTACAATAGGATCGAGGATGAATTTTAAGTATGCATCTGATTGATAATACGCTTGAGTTCTAAAGATATTGATCGCATGTGTGGAAGATCCCCAAAACAGAATCCCATACTTATAAGGGACTGACCACAAGCAAAATAGAAACTACGAAAACATCAAAATGAAGAAAACTTCAGGCATGACGTAACAAGATAGTTAATTCATGTTCAGACATAGTCCCAAGGCTGGCATAACATGAATTGTCATACAAAATATGTTTTAAAAACATAAAGCATAATACTATATTAAATTAGTTATGAAAACGGAATATAAAACCTCTAGCGGCATTTTTAGTGTGCAAAAATATCGCTGTGAACTGATTCCTTGTCATTTTTAAAAAACTGTAACTTTTTTTGGTATATAACATAACATTTTATTTATTTTCTAGAGACTGCAGATTTTTTTCTCCAACCCAATCAGAGTTATTTAAAGTCAAAATTAAGGATTTACCAAAAAAATGAGTGTTTAAAAATTTATAAAAATTAAGGGGTTGCTTTATTACAATTAATATTATTTGTGATATTACTACCAATATAAACTAATAAAAAAAGAAATTAGATTGTATCCCACTCTCCTTCTACTTTAAAAAAAAAACTTACAAAAAGTGAAAATTTGTCGTTTGATTTTCACCTTTATTTTTCTTGCGATAGTAATAAAAATGTTTCATTCTTTAAAGACAAATACTTTTAAAGTTATAAAACTTACAATTGCAAAATTAGGCGTGTGCATCAAAACCAAAATGACGGTCATCAGTAAACTTCTTGAGTTAAAAAAAAAAAAATGTTTTTAAGTTTTGAGATATAGGGGAGACAACCTGGAAAGCTTTATTATTTTTAAAATTGGTCAACGACCGATTTTTTTTTCCATATTAGACGGACTCATCCATATTTTAGTTTTAATAATGTTTCTTCACGCAAATTTGTAGTTCTTAAAGAAAAAATACCACAAGCAAACTTTTTAAACTTATTACACTGTGTGAGTGGTAGCCTTTTATAAAATTTCTGTGATGAGGAGTTTAGATAGGGTCGATGCACTACTTATGGCCACAACCCTACTAATGGCCACTTCTTTCTTTGATGCAAAATAATAAGAGTTGACAACAGAATTAACAGTTGTACAATTTACGATCGGGGAAGGGGTGTATTCTGATTAGTCTAAGACGTGTCTGTTTATGTTAAGGGAAGACCAGCGTGAATTGCTCGCCTATTTGTTTTATCCCGTAGGTGCTAGAGAATATACTAGTGAATTTTGTTAAGATTTAATCTAAATACATCGGAGTAATTCATGGTTTTTTAAAAGTTTTTTTTTATTTTTGGAAATATTAAAGGTAAGTGGAAGTTCACTTCACTTGTATTTTTGGGTCTTATCAATATTTTTCATATTTTTTTCTGCAAAAAATTGGATGGCCATTAGTAACACCTAAAATTCCTTGTATCGTGACTTATAGCCACTATGATGGCCATTGGTAGAACGCGATAGTTTATTTATGGCCACCAACAATAAAAAAAATCTGATACCTAAATACAAATATTATTTTCAGCCAGGATGCAAAAACACCCAGAAGAATTTTTTTTTAATATTCCCCATTTAAAATGGAAGCTATAGACAATGGAATGCCTGTTTTGAAGGCAAGTAAAGAGTTTAAGGTGCCCAGAACAACACTTAGAAACAAATTTCAGGGAAAATCATCCAGAACATCACCTGGACAGTGTGAATATTTCTCGTACTTAGGAGAAGAAAATGAGAAAATCTTGAAAGATTAGATTTTGGACTGTGCCAAAATGGAGTTTCCTATCAATAGAGAACTTAGCAGTTTTGTTTGAAGAACTGAGAAAAAATTGAAATTAGATATTCCTTTCGCAAACGGTCGACCTGGTAAAACTTGGTACTACTCTTTTTTAAATCGGCATAAACAAATATCTAGAAAAAAAGAATATATTCATTGCTGTAAGGGCGCTGTTAGTGAAGAAAAAATAAGAAAATGGTTTGAAAAAGTTAAATCGACCCTTGGTGATAATTTGAGGTTTTAAGTGATCCTACTAAAGTTTTTAATTTAGAGAATGAAGGCCCCTGATTTGTGCTTTAAAAGCGGTATACAATGAACGAACTGCATTTGACAAAGCAAGTCCGACAGTTTTGTTCAGGGGAAAAAGGAATATACACATTTAGTTACAGCTAATAGATGGGTAGCATACTATGAAGAAAAGCAAAAGTTAAAGCTGACCAACAAAGAGATAAAAAAAACAGATACAGCGAGACCTAAAGCAAAATTCACATGCCTTAAAAAAGGAAATCAAGAAAAAAATGAAAAGATACTAAGCTCATCTAGTTCATCTGACAGTGAAGACATATCAATACATACGACTGACAGCGATGACGTTTCATGGTTCTCTCCAAAAATAGAACAAGCTGAAATTCTGCCAGCAGACCAACCAATTAAACCGGGAGATTTTGTGTTAGTGAGGTTTACTGCATGTGGGAAAAGAAAATCATTTACCTACAAATATGTAGCAACAGTACGACAAACTACAGAAAACGATTTAGAAATTCAGTGCTTGAAAAGTACTAACAAGGAAAAAACATGTTTTGAATACACTGAAAATGATATATCAATTATTTCCAAAACATGTTTTGGGAATATTATCGAAATCTGCATTAATTACAGAAAGAAAAAATTAATGATAATGTTTACTAGTTTTGTTGATGTGTTTGAAAAGTCTTTCTAAGTAATATGTCTATTTTTTATAATATTAATAAATTTTACCTGCTCTAAAATGTCTAGTTTCGTTTTTTTATTAATTTTCATAGTGGGTACCTTACAAATAAATGTCAAATATGTGGTGACCACAAGTCAAGATTAACTGGCGGACCTGTGGCCATAAGTCAAAATTAGGTGGCGAACTAATGGCCAAAAGTGACGAAATTGGACATTTTTGGTAAAAAATAAATAAAATAGTTTGCTAAACGGCGTTATGACAAAAAAAAATAGTTGCAATAAATTCAGCATACTTTAAACTACTCCTGTACCTATTTATTTTTTTTTTTTCCAATAATCATATAAATGCACTAAGCGCACAATTGCTAAGTTTTTCTTAAGGTGGCCATAAGTAGTGCCTCTACCCTACTTTTCATAATAATATTATTACACTGCAAATTATTCATTTCCATTTGAAGTTCGGGGGCAAAAATTTCCAAGTCAGCGTTAAAAGGATTTCGAAACCTTAATGTCATGTGCGAATGCATTAGAATCTGAAATACAAGGCTCAAAATAACACAAAAACGTTTTCTACGTTTTTGTGTTCAAGCACTTCCCTACCGGGAATTTACCCGAATAGGTTTTTATTACGTTTGAAGACAAGCGTTTGTTTAAGACTTACTGATCTGTATTTTCATTAGGAACCAATTGTAAACTAAATATCAGTGTATTTTTAGTTAATAGTTGAATAGTTAAGAGTTTGATTGTCAAGAGAAAAGTTAGATATTCAAAAAAATATGTAAAATGTAGAATTTACTACTTTCTTACAAATTTACAAATTTTTTATGGACGATGTACTGTTCTGTAGAAAATTGATCTGGCAACACTGACGCCGGCTACACCCGTAACAAAAATTTATGCGTAATTCAAAACTACAGTAAGTTAGGTAAGCTAGGCTAGATCTTAGCTCTTGGGACTTACTGGAGAAGTCAGTGTGGTTCTAAGGCTAAAAAGTTAGGAGACCTCTGTTTTAGAGTAACCGCTAACAGACAAAATATGATGTGGAAAATTCAAGATTTTTTCCACGAGCGTGCGGGAAATGGTTTTTCCCACATTATTTTCTGTGTGAGAAGACATTATTCCCGCATTAGTGCGAGAAAGTAGATTATTTCCACACTAGTGCGGGAAGAGTTTGCAAACGTTAAATGAGGCGTTGAGAACCAGACCGGACATTGGAAATGCATATTAATGCACTATTTAAGATTTTGTGGGTGTTCGTTCTGGCTCTCAACACCGAAAATAATGAGTGTGACGTTAAATATTTGTTTTGTTGATTCACCAAGTAACCTTCGGTTTCTATGATGACGAGTTTTTAATGACTTTCAAAATTATTTCGACGTGTCAAGTATAATCTTCTATAAAATATGGAACACGAAATTCCGCAAGCAATTTTGCATTCTGCTAATGTAGCTACTTTAGAAATTATACCGAAGAAATCTGATCCTAGATATAAATATGATAAGAATATTCTTTTTTAAAGGTTGGTATTCCCAAAAAAAACATTAATACATTGGACAAAGAGAAGGTTTATCTAGCATATTTTGCCGAACTATCTAAGAAGTTAAAACCGTCTACAATATAGTCCAGATATTCCATGCTGAAAACGATGATAAAACTGAAGCGAAATGTGGACATCAACAAATTTTATAAGGTAATTGCCTTTAGCAAGCAGACAAATACAGGCTTTAAACGTAAAAAATCTAAAACGTTGACCAAAGAAGATATTACTAAATTTTTATCCGAAGCTCCGGATAACATATATTTGTTCCATAAAATTATGGCTATTTTTGGAGCTTGCCGTCGCCAAGAGCTAACAAATTTAACTTTGGATGACATTGAAGATAAGAAAGATATCTTAGTGGTTAACATACCAGACACAAAGACACATGTAACACGAACCTTTGTTGTTTTCGGTCAAAATTATATTTACTACAACAGAAAATATATAGAATTACGTCCATCAAACACCAGTCATCAAAATGGTATATGTACAGTGCAGTGCGTGGGGATAATTAAAATCGGAAAAATTCCCGATATAGCCGGGATCCTTAACCTTGAAAATCTTGAAGAGTATACCAGACACTGTTTTAGAAGGTCATCCGCAACTTTATTGGCTAATTCTTCTGGACAGATATTACAGACCTAAAACGGCACGGAGGATGGAAATCTTTTTCGGTTGCATAAAGTTATATAGATGAATCGATAACACATAAAATGGAAAGTGCTAATAAAATTTTAACAAATAATGTTTTGAAAAATAATACCATAAATTACCTACTTCCACCGGCACCATAGGTTCTGGTTTATCCATCTGCTCAAACGTTGCTTGATTTAGCTTCTACTGTAAATGTACAAAATTTGACAAATTGTACTTTTAATATAAATTATTATAAATAACATTGTAAAATAGTTAAAAGTCCTAGTTTTTATAACATTATTCATTATTATTACTGTTGAATAAATTTTTAATTTTATCTTCTCATTTGCATTTTATTTAAAACATATTTTTTGTGTCATCTCCCTTAGTACGCTCGTAGAAAAAATATAGTTCCTGACACTTGCGGGGAGAAATTTCCGGTACTCGGTGCTACGCACCCTCGTACCGGAAATTTTTCTTCCCGTACTTGTTAGGAAAATAGCTATTACTAGTAAAACCAATTTTACATACCTATAAGAATTACTTTTAATGCAAATATGCAGAGACTTTGGATGATATGGCTGTTTATGAAAGCGATGCAATCCAGTTAAAATTCTGTTTCTTTGATAGGGTAAAGCAATTCCAATTTGCATTAAATCATCGTTGTCCATTGATAAGAACTGATCCAGAGTTATATTTTTTTCTTGGAATATTGGAATAAGGTGTCTACAGTTCACAGCCAATAAAATATCACATAGTTCGCGAAAGAAGCTTGGCCTAAAAATTAAAAAAAAACATACTATACTATACAGGGTAACATAAATTTGATGCTTACTACTATAATAAACGTTACAAGATAGATTTCTTTTACTAAAATTTTAGCAATTCCAAATATATTCGAACCAAGGAAGTTTGAAGGTTTATTATTGGAAGCCCAGTGCTGTAGAACAATTTTGTCCACGCGGAGTTTACGCAATGAGCAGTACGGTCAGGTCCGAACTTATAATTCTTTGTAACCATGTATAAACTTGACATCATCAAATGTCAAATTCAAACTAACTACACTTTCACTGTTTTACAACATTTTTGGTTTTTAAACAAAACTATTAGAGAATATTTAAAATTATTTAATATCATTTTATTTACTTTACTGTGTTTTATTGTGTAATATTAAAGGGTCTAGCAGGTTAAGCATATGAAAACTGCACTCGCATCTGATGAAAGAGTCTCACCTTGTTTTTACTAAAGCCTTAAAATGTATCTTTTATCCCCAACCCCTATAGTAAGGGAATAATGGGGGTGTCAACCCTTAACCAAAAAATTTTTTTTAAATATCTATTGAAATTATCTTTATGAAATTTTTAAGAAACATTACTATCCATAAACTTTATATGTATAATATATATTTTTTAAATTTTTTTGCGATTTTGGAAAAAGTAAAAAACAAGAAGGTTATTTTTTGGGAGAGTTTTTTATACTAACCCCCTAAATGACACCTATTTATTACATACATTAGTTAGCTTTAATATTTTAAAGTTACAACAGGGTAGAATTGGTGGAACATAGCTTAAAAAAATAAACACCAGGTACGAATACGTACATATTTATCAATTTTTCACCAAAAATTATATTAACAGCTTTAAACTATCTTTATATCTACGATCATAATATAACTTCTAAATTTCAACAGAATATATATACTTAGAAATAAATTATAAACAATCAATATTTCGGAACTTATCAGATATGATGATGACTACTACTCGTACTATACTCAACTAAATATTGTAATTGGAGCGTCTGAATATAAGATTTGACGGTATCCAACTGCACGAATTTCGAACATGTAGTGACCTGCTCCCTCGACGATTATTTTCATGCAAGTTTTGTCAAGTTATTAGAAGTTAACTAGCGAGTCAAAAGATAGTTGGTAGACCAGTATACGGAGATTTAGGATTTAGGCAAAAGAAAATTCTGTTAATAAAAGTTAAATTGTTTTATTAAGTATTTTGTGGAAGTTTCGAATATCAATTCTGTTTTGTTTTTGATTATAAAATTTGCGATAGTAAATAATGGAGAAAACAACTGAACGTCACAAAGATGATAAAAGTGTTTATTGTAAAATAAATGTCAGAAAAGCCAGTGGAAGGTTAAAGCGTATCATCACAAATAAAGATTTAAATAGATATCAACCTTACAGTAAAATGCTTTATATATTGGGTGTGTCATAAATGTAGACTGATAATATATAGACAATAAAAAAATCATGAAATTTAAATTTTTAGCAGTCTGCCAAAAATCCAATTTTAAATATTTTTAACTGATTACAGTTTATTCCGTGCATTCGGGCTTCTAGATTTAAATGTTTTTTTTTTTTCAAATAAGCCAATAGGTCGAAATCGTGGAAGAAGTTAGCGTCCTTTTTTTTGAAGCGGGTGTCTTCAGAGTGGTACAAATTTCGTTCTAATGAAGATTTTTATTTGAAATTCGGTTTATATAATCTTAAAGCAGTAATAAATAAATGATAAAAACCCCAAAGTTCCATCTCTTTAATGTTGGTCAAAAAAAATCGTCACACGGGGCGACCCCACTAAACTTATTAATTCGTTTCATAAACAATATTCTACCCAATTCCTATTTGAACATCCCGCATACAGACTTTGATACGCAGTTCGTAAAAATTTTATTTCTTTAAATAAATATTTTAAGACCTCCAACAACTCACAAGATTTCAATCTCTGGATATAAAAAAACTTACTTGGCATCATTTTTCAAGCCCGAAAAATGATCCTCAAATTCTAATTTACTCGTTTGAATTATATCTGTTACTATATCTGATTCTTTCTTCGGAAACAAGTTTACCATCTCTTCAAATCCACCGTCTTTAGCAATGTCGAATGGTTTATTTCCCCTTACATCTGTGATATGTATATCAAACCCTTTGTCTATAAGATATTTAAATACTTCTATTTGGTTGCTGCTTACAGCCCATGTCAAGGCCTAAAATATTAAAAAATCATTTGTTATAAATTATATTATTTTATGAAAATGCAAAGATGTATGTTAAAGTATGTTTAATCACAAACTTAAATTCAGTTTACCTAGTGGTAGGTTAACAACAGCTAATTACAAATACATATATGTTAATGCTATTAAGAAATAAATAAATCAATAAATATTTTGAATGATGAGTCAACGTTTTTAAAACAAATATCTATTAAATTAGACGGAAATGTGAAAAGTAAAAAACACAAATTATCATATTAATAAAAATATTATATGTCTTACACTCCAGCGTTGATTATCTACAGCTTGCTTATTAGCTTTAGGTAAAAGGTATTTCACAGCGGGTAAGTTTCCTAAAAAGTTTTAAAAAATCCAGTTATTTACATTGTTTAATAAGTTAGGTAAATAATAAGATTATTAATAACACCGTTTTACATTTTGAAATATTTTGTCGCTTTCTGATATTTTTTTGTGCTATTCGTATTTACTGAAATGTGATGAATTCACAACTTTGTTTATATCTGTCACCCTAAGTTTTTAGATTAAAAAAAAAACAAAATATTTTTTTACAAAATATACTTTATTTAGCATCAAAAAAAGTATAGGAGAATTAAGTAGTTAGTTTTTTGTCCTTTTCGCTTGAATTTAAAGGGATCGGTTCGACGTTTGAGGGTCCATTGTGTAGTTACCCGATAGTAAGTGGCTACATGCACTTAGAAGGCAGTCCACGACCTATTTTATTTTACTGAAAGTAATATTTAAAATTTTCCTCAGAAGACAATACAATATTTGGTGTAGCTACTACTAGCACAAATTTAGATAGGCATATGTATTCCATTTATGATCTTTGTTTTTTTTTGTTGTTTTTTAATGCCGTTCATTCACAAAATAACACCATCTAATTTTTCTTACAAAATACACCAAGTAGAACTTCAAAATGCTCCCTCTTCAAAGATTTAAGAATTAATTTTGATGCTAAGTTGTCTTTAGTTCTTATAGAAGTTTGGAAATTGTTTTGCAAAATTTAAAGGCCTTTACTAATACGAAATCGGTAATTATTGTTCATTAATGCTTTTGTGTTCGGCTTTTGCCATAACCTTCGGAAGACGCCAAAGCTGAAGATCTGATCAACTCAGAAATCTTGGTTTAAAAATAACACTAAAAGCATTAAATTTAAAAAATACCGATGTAAATAAATAATTAAAACCAAATAAGTTGCATTGTAACGTTGTAAAAATGTGCAAAAAGTCTGTCTTATCAGCAGATTTGATTGCCCCACTGCCATCTAGCTTTCCCCTTGCACCAATGAGTTGAAATAATCTTGTTCGTTTTTTTATTTTGGATACAAAATTTCGGTCTCTTAGGCCGAATGTGTCCGAGAGTTCGAGATAATTTGCTTCAGGCGGCTTATGAAACGTGTATAATATTTTGACTTTGGATTTAAATATTTCATAGAGTTCAAAAATTTACGTTGGTAGGATATTCGATTAGCCAGCTAATGAAACATGCATGCAAGGACAGACATATTAGGTCTGTTTGTTATTCAGAAATAGTGTACACCATTTTACACTTTTTTATGTAAGCGATCTTATGAAAGATGTATTTTAGGATGACATGGGTAGAAAAAGTGTAAAACAGTGTAAAATATTTTTGAATCACAAACAAACCTATTAAAACTTTAAATATTAATTGTGGCCATATTTTTCGCCCTAGAAGGGTCAGTTCAATATACTACTAATTTACCTATACATGCCGCATGCATCAATGCATCCATTCTTTTTCTATTAATCGCCTGTACATTGGCTCCTTTTTCAACTAACAATTGTATAACTGCCAGTGAATTTTCAAAAGGCGATGTGTAATCTGGGCAACTACATGCCATCATTAGTGCTGTAACTCCATCTAAAAATTGTGCAAAAAAAGATAATGAAGCGAAACTGTATTCTTAATTAAAATGTATAATGTGGTCAAAAAAGTTTGAAACAAATAGTAATTGCCTAGAAAGTTGCGGCAACGCCGATGTTGATGAATTTTGGTATACGGGGGATTTTTTGGGGCGCTGAACACGAATCTGAAAAACGAATTTTTAGCCGAAAACGTTTCGTTTCAAACTTAAAAATTAAACCAACATAATTTTCACTATTCCTCCTTTTTGCCCAGAATTATTGATTTTTACACTAACTGCGCACAATATTTAAAATGCTTAAAAACTTGTTTTATATATATATATATATATATATATATATATATATATATATATATATATATATATATATATATATATATATATATATATATATATATATATATATATATATATATATATATTTTTTTTCCATTTAATTGCAAACCTTCACTTTTAAACGCTGCAACCATGTATAAGGTCTGTTTATTATTCAGGAATAGTTTAGGTATACTATTTTACACTTTTTTCGTGAGCGCTTTTATGCAAGGTGTATTTTAGGACTACGTGGGCAGAAAAAGTGTAAAATATTTCTGAATAACAAACAGACCTATACACTAGGAATTTTCTCAGCAAACATGGCCGCAGCGATGAAAAGTGAAACTTCGCAATTAAATGAAAAAAAGTGTAAAATAAATATAAAAACAAGTTTTTAAAAGGAGTTTATAACATACTATGTGCTACTTTAGTGTAAAAATGAAGAATTGTATACAAAAATATATGATGAAAATGAGGTTGGTTTGATTTTCGGGTTTAATAATGGATATCTCGAAAACCAAACGTTTCCGACTAAAAATTTTAACAGATTCGTGATCAGCGCCCCTAAAAACACCTGTATACGAAAACTGGTCAAAATCGGCGTTGCTGCAACGTTCTACAAAATTACCGAAATTCTTGTTGCAATATTTAAAAAAGTTTTCCAGTAATCAGCTGTGCATATAGCCTAAAACATTTTGACACCTGTTAAGTGACTGCTGTTAAGGTGGTAAATTTAAAAAACGTGCTGATATTTTAAAAATGAGGTTAGGAGCTAAAATATAGAAAAAATATCAGACCAACTGTTTATGATTTAGTTTTAGGGACTATCTGAATCTGAGTGAGGAGGGTGATAAAGATCACTGCACCTAGGCCTAGTAGGCCAGTTGTGCTACCTCCTAAATAGTCCAGGCAGTCAATCATTTCACCTCCGAATTTTGTATATATGCACCGATTTATTTAAAATTTTGACAGATGATAGATGGGTGGTCGAAAAGCAAAATCTATATGGTGCTGATGTGCGCAACCACCCCTGGGGTGGATGCCACCCCTTCTCGGGGGTGGGCAATTTTTTACCCGAAATACCCCCAGAAATCGATAGACGAGCAAATTTGAAGTAAAAAATGTCATGTAAGTTTTTCGCCAGATTAATAATTTTTGGATTATTCGCAATTGAAAAGTGCGATTTTTCGTTAAAAAACCTCATTTTTCAATTGTTTTTTACGCATAACTCTGTAATTATGCGTTTTATCAAAAAAAGTGTAATGAACATAAATGAAGCTTAAAACAAAGAAATTGAGCTATTTATGAAGATCTAAAAGTTCTACCTAAGGCAAGTTATAGCTGCTTGAAGATCTTTCATTTTACGTGATTAAGTACTTAACCTCAAATAACGGGAAAAGGGTACATTTTTTAACAAAAAGTCATAGAATATTTTTAAAGAGCATAAAAAGACCTTTAAAATGAGCACGATAAAAGTGTTTTTGACTGAAATTTCAGTGAGATATGGTGTAAAATAGTGAAAACTAAAAAAAATCGCAATAAAACTAATGTCATTTCATTCAAAATCAAATCAAACTTATTCCTTGCACCAATTACTTTATTTGTATGTTATTTATGACATCTGAAAGTTTTACTGACTAGAAATGCACAGTTTTAAATAAAATGAGTTTAAATTATGTTTTTTTTTTGTGATTTTTCAAAAACTTTTCTTTTTCTCATTTTAACTCCAAAACTATCAGAGATACGAAAAAAAACTAAAGAGTAAAAAAATGTAGCATTTTTTATGACGATTATTTTCCTTTTTTTATTTTTTTTTTTGTTGCATAAAAATTGACGGATTTATCACCGATTTTACACTTTCACTATAGTGCGAGGACTGCTTTTCCGCAGCCCTTTGACCCTTTACCTATAAAATATGAAGGGTCTTAAGTCCTTCTAACATACATAAACTTGTAGCCCCGAAAATTACATTAAAATGATTTTTGTAGGATGTGATAGCTTCAAAATTAACAGAGTTACACAAAAAATAAGATTTTCAGTTTTTTTTAGTCAATTTTATTTTGGCAAAGGGGTGGTTCTTAAGGGTTGCTAGGGTGTAGACAATTAAAAATTATTTCAAGTAGAGATAATAAACTGTAATACTAAAATTACGCAAAATCTAAAAATTGGCAGTCATTAGATATTTTTTTATTTTATTTTCTGCAAAGGGGTAGTTTTTAGGGGTTGAAAAGTGGTAACTAATAATTTTATTAAAATGCTATGAATTTTTTCCAGTAAAACTGCAATTGTAATGTTACAAATCGTTAAAAGATTTTTTTCTATATTATGTTCATCAAAAGGGTAGTTTTTAAATATTCTTAAGGGTTGATATTTTAAAATACACCAATTTTATATTGTACAATACGTTAGGATATTTATGCTACATAAATAAAAGACATTTGAATCGAAAAAAAGCCGAAAAACCTATAAAATCTATTGTTTCGATAATGGGTGGTTTTCACCCCTTAAAAACAATTTGCACACCTTGCGACCATATAGATTTTGATATGGAGGGTAAGATAAGCTTAATTCCAAATTTTCAAGAAAATCGGTGCACATATAATAAATTCGGAGGTATGACACTATTTTGAGCTTGACTGCCTGGACTAAAAAGGGACTCCTCACTCAGTACGCCACCCATCCTACAGATTTAAAGTAGGTGACAACATCGCCGAGGGGAATCTCCTTAATATCGGCCAAGGAAAGCCAATACTCGCCCAGCATGGACCTTCTCTTGGACGAAAGTGCAGGGCAGTCACAAAGAATGTGCTTCACCGTCTCGTCGTCCTTTTCACAACCTCTACATAGAGGTGTGTCATTTATACCCATTCTAAAGAGGTGTTTTCTTAACACACTTAACAATGTCCAGTAAGAATCCCCGTGATTAGACAAAGGCTGGCCCTAGGCATTGCCAAGTAATATTTAGCTGTATCTCTGTCAGGATAGTTCAGTAACTCCCTGAAAAAGTTACAGTTTACTGTTTCATCCCATCGTCGTGTTTTTTTAAGGGACTAATCTTCAAGTAGAAATGTGAACATTCAAGCAACTGTTATTTTTGCGACATACTGTTAGTATAAATTATAATTTTTATTTTTCGTATCTGGAAAACGTTTTATTTTCACCTATTTTATGATTTAAAAAAAAACAATCAATTTATTCTTTATTATTAATGAAACAAAAAAGAAATAAAAATTTATTTTATTTATTTATTTATTTTTAAATAATATACGGGATGCCCCATTTATAAATTTACATTCTCAAAATAAGATAACAGCTATAACTATTTTAGAAATAATAAATTAACTAAGTATATGTCCCAGCAGAGTATCATCACCACCTGGAACGTAAAATACTGTTACGGTATCTAACAAATGAGCCTCCGAAGTGATCAATCTCAGTGTGAGCATTCAGTAATGCAAGGCCACGGTTAAGAGGAGAATGACTCCCATAATTAGTTCTATGGACAGGCATAGAGAAAACTTCATTCTTTCTGAGAGTTCGTTGTGGTACCTTAAGAGAGATTTGACTAAGAAGTTGGGGACAGTCGATTACTGCAAACCTGATGGGTACATGTTTCAATCGATCTAAAAGCAAAAACTTTATAGCACTTTAAATATGTTGGTCAATTACCCAAAAAAATGTCAGTGTGTCATATATTGTTAATAATAATATCTTAATTGAAATAAAAACTTAGTCGTATATTTTGTGTAAGGCTGTTTTCTCCTCCTCCCCACAAAGCCTGCATGTTGTGGGACCGTTATGTATGCCCATTTTCTGCAAGTGTTTTTTAGATGACAGTGGCCTGTCAAAAGTCCTTGTTATTGTCTTAACTAAGTGAACATTAGCTGTTAGTTTCTTGAAAAGATCGCATAGCGCTACTTTCGCATATCTTTGACCAGATGATGCATGCCTATTGTTGTTTTCATCGCCTGTTTTGAAATCCGAACACATGCCTGGATAGCGTAGATTTCCTCCTGGTATACTGCTTGCCTAATGGAAAGCTGTAAGTCGCTCTGAGCCTTACCCGAAATGCATCAGCATCCACTTCATCAGCCTCTGACCCATCAGTGTATAGTCTGTCTCAAAGTATACCGTGTTAGCTCTTGCCTTAATTTATGGATTATACCTGCCGACAGCAATAAAACTGCGCATCGGTAGGTATTAAAGGACATAACATTAGGGACGGACTTTAATAATATAAAGATTTATAATTTATTGTTTATTTAGGTAAGTATAATCTTAAAATTAGATTAAGAAATTAAATATATGCAAAGTTTTAATAAATTTATAACTGCATTATCTATACATAATTACATTTTTAATCTAAATATCTAAATCTAATTCTGTTTCACTTTTAGAGTCATCATTGAGATTAATTACAATAGGATTTATGTTGTTTTGGATAGAAATGTAATAGTCCTTAATTTTTATAATGTGCTGTAGTGAATTTTTCCAGCTCTCAACTGGTATGTTAGTAATTACATTTTTTATCAAATTTATAACACTGGGACTTAAAGTAGGTCTAACATTTTCTGCTTTGATCTTTGATTTTACTTGGTTCCACAAATGCTTTATGGGGTTAAACATACAGTGATACGGAGGAAGCCGTAAGACAGTATGCCCAGCCTGTTCAGCCAAATTATCACATACATATTGTTTTTAATTGCATATGAATTTAGGACTTCCAAAAGATGCGTTTTTTGTAACCGAATTCAAAATAAATATCATTTTCTAACTAATATTCCTGGATTTCAGTTTTTAAACTTGATGAAGCTGGTGCTTTGTGTAGCAGACGGCTGTGGTAGCTTGCGTTATCCATGACAATAACTCTGTTGTTTGGAATAGTTTTTAAAAGATAATTTTGAAACCAGTTTTCAAAAAGTTCTGCATTTGTATTCTCATGATAATCCAAGCTAGAATCCTTAATATTCTTTGCAGACAACAGCAGACAGAAGACAAATCCGTCTTCTGAACCAGCGTGTATTATGGTAATGCGTTTTCCTTTATGTGAAGGTGCTTTCGTCTGACAGTTTTGACTGGAATCAACCCATCCTTTGGATACTGTGTCGTGTGTATCGAACCATGTTTCATCAAGGTAAATTATGGATCTGTTTTCTAACCTATAACTTGTAATTTCTTGAAGGTAATTAAATCTCTATGTGCGTAATCTGTGCGATTCCATTACTACTTATCTTTTGTCAATTTTGTGGTATTTAAATCCCATTTTACAAACAACTCTATGCAGGGTGGCACGGCTAATATTTATATTGGTTTCGTCTTCGTCTAGCTTCTTTTTCAGTTTATCCAAGGTAGGAATAACTCCTCTTTCATAAAGACAATATATTTCCCTTTTATCATCCTCCTGATCCTATTATTATATCCTCCTGATCACTATTGTCTATACGGTGAGATTGAAAATCACTACGTTTTTTTCTTTTGTTCAATTCTTCAATAATAATAATAATATCCCTTATCGATGATATTGGAGTATTTGTAAGTAGACAGGTTTCTTTTAAAGCTTCTTGTTTAATTAGACCTCTACTGATTAAAGTTTCATACACATTTTTCACAACCTGTTTTGCATCTAATGACAAATGATTTCGACGCGACATAGTTATATTCTCGTAAAACAACTTTTTCGAAACGCACAATAAAAACGGTTATTCAACACTGCCACTAAAATATTAGCCAAATTATTTATATGCCTAATGGTTAATACTCAAGAAATACCTGGCCCACCCCTGCCCTTATGAACAAATGGGTTTACCCAATAACAATAGGTAATAAAATCGTTAAAGGTTTATTGGGGTATGGTCCGTCAAAAACCATAACGATATACTTTGAGACAGACTATACTAAACCCGGCCTCGGGAAAGTGATGGAGGTGTTCCCTTTGTCCATATGTCATGATAGCAGCTGACTTTATTTGGTTTGTTAATGTAACCTCCCTGAACTTCAATACACTTGTTCCAGTGATTTTCTAATGGATTGCATCCCTGAAGTGCGAGCCCGAAAGCGAAATACGCTTCCACGGCTGCTATTACTTCTTCGTTCGATGAAAATCGTTTCCCATGCATCAGATTTTTGGAATCTGAGAACAGCCAGAAGTCAGAGGGAGCTAAATATGAGGCCCAGGGTAGATGGCGCAACTACTAAATACTTTTTGAGCTTTTTGAAAGGGTGCGTGGTGTTGATAAAAAGTGGTTTTACGAATTTTTATATCCAACTGATTATACGACAATAATCTGAATTTATTTATTTACCCGATTGAAGGTAATCTATGAACGAAATTACTTTTGCACCTCAAAAAACAGATGCTATTACCTTCTTGGCTGATTTCTGGTCCCTACTTCGCAAATAGGCTAAATACTGGGTTGACTCCACTCCTTAGCTTCTTACGTGGATTTAGGATGGTGGTAGACCCAATGAACAGTTTTTTTAAACACAAAACAACCAAAATAGATCTTACACTGCCTAGGGATTCTACTAAATCTCTATCAGTTCATCGGCGAATTGATTTCATTTAAATTAAAATATAAGAACAAAATAAGCTGGCAGTTTGTAATTCTTGTTTGAAGATTATACAAAATATTGCAGCGATCATTTTCTCCTAAGCCAACTTGCATTCTACTAAATTAAATGCGTACTGATAAGTGTATTGTAATGTAGACTTTATACAGTGTGTGCAAAATTTAAATCTTAAAGTTTTCCCTTTTTTACCAATAACCAACTTTTTTAAAAATAAATATAAAGTGTGTAGTATCAACAAATAGGTATTTTTATTGGGAATCAAATAGTCAAATAATATACAGGGTGTCTTATTTAGAAAAAGGCAACGTTGGGTTATATATTTAAAACTGTTATTGATAAAAAATAATTAAGTACACCAGTGGAGTCTATGGAAAATTCTACATAATTTTTTTTTATCTTTACTAACAACCTAGATACAGAGGTGTAAATCATCAAAATTTGAAAAACGCCCTGTATCTCCGAGACGAATCAAGTTAGCCGCAATCTTTTTTACCGTTGCAAATGTTTCGAAAATTGAACTCAAAAATGTGCCACCAGATTTGCTGTTGTAGCTTTTCCAGTACCTCCAAATTCATCGAAAAGGCGCCACTTTTTACAGTCACATTATAATTAATCGACAAAGATATTATGGAGCAAGCAATAATACGTCTAAATACACTGTCTAACAGAAAAATCCTCCCTATAAAAAAATCGTGTGATTTGTAATATTTGGACTTATACTAATATACAACTAACCCTCAAATGTTTTTATTAGCCTCAGATTTCTCGGAAGGGTCTAGTAGAGGGGTAATAAATGGGCGACCCATTATTATGGACAGGTAGGTGGATCTATGCTTGAAATATCCCTTTAGTCGTTATTTTATAATCATTTAGTAAACATCTGTTGATTTTTCGATTAGATAGATCTACGTGTAAGAAAAATGTCGACGCGAATTTGTGTTAATAAAGCTGATAAATTCTGTTATATTTGTGGCGAAGGCGTACCAAAAACCGATATCTTCACTAGTAAAAAAGGCTTATGAACTGTACTTTGGATGTAAAGTTGGCGATCAAGATAAGTCCTGGGCCCCAAAAGTGTGTTGCAGTTCGTGTTCGAGAACATTGACGGGATGGCTAAAAGGTACGCATAAATCTACGCCATTTGCAGTTCCAATGGTTTGGAGGGAACCTCGTAATCACGTAGATGATTGTTATTTTTGCATGACGAATATCAAAGGAATTACTAGCAAAACTAAGCGTAGCATTCAGTATCCCAATGTTCCGTCTGCAATGCGACCAGTACCCCATGACAATTCATTACCCATTCCCCAACCACCTGAGAGTTACACGCTTGATTCGGAATCAGACTCTCGAAGTACTTCGCCAGAAGCCGGACCAAGCTACATCCCTAGTTCCAAAGCGGAACTTCTCGGATCCCGCCTGCAGCAGTGGAACCTCTTGGAAAAAGGAGTTAAGGTGTCCATCTACAGAAAAAGGGAATCTATCTCACAAATTTTTTGCAGCGGACGGTGATTTAGTATTTTGCCATGATATTCCTGGCCTAATGGTCGAACGAACTTACCATATACGCCCGATAAATGGAGACTATTCATAGATTCGTCTAAAACAAGTCTAAAAGCTGTTTTACTTTATAATGGAAATGAACATCCATCCGTTCCTATAGCTCATTCGGTAAATATGAAAGAAACATATGACAATCTGAAGATGATACTCAGATGTATAAAGTACGAAGATCACAAATGGAATATATGTGCAGATTTGAAAGTGGTAGCGTTATTGACAGGACCAGTCAGGATACACAAAATATCCTGCTTTTTGTGGAGTGGGACAGCCGTGCAAGAGACAAACATTATAAAATAAAGGTTTGGCCTCCACTTGAAAAATAGAAGTTGGAGTTAAAAATTTGACCCGAGAACCGTTAGTTCAGAAAGAAAAATATATTTACCTCCACTTCACATAAAGTTAGGATTGATCAAAAATTTTGTAAAAGCACTGGATAAAAACGGAAATGCTTTCAACTATTTAAAAGAGAAATTTCCACGTATAAGTGAAGCCAAAATTAAAGAAGGAATTTTTTTTGGTCCCCAAATTAGGCAACTCTTTAAAGATGCCAACTTCACGGACATTTTAAGTGACCATGAAAGACGGGCATGGAATGCATTTGAAAGTGTTTGCAAAAATTTTCTTGGAAACACCAAGTCAGAAAATTATCGTGAACTCGTGGAAGAACTGCTCACGGCCTATCATATTTTAAAATGCAACATGTCCCTAAAACTTCACTTTCTCCATTCCCATTTGGACTTTTTTCCTGAAAATCTAGGAGCTATATCGGACGAGCATGGGGAACGTTTTCACCAAGACATCGCATCGATAGAGAAAAGATATACTGGAAAGTGGAGCCCGAATATGTTAGCCGACTATTGCTGGACCCTAATACGAGACACATCCAGTCTTTCTTATAAAAGGAAGAGTTCAAGGAAATGAATATTAAAATAAAATAACACTTGAAAATGTTTATACTGAACATAAATTAACTGTTACTAAAATGTATCATACCTTTTTATTTTTTAAATTAATAAATCAGTATTAAAGTGAGTTTTTATTGAATTTTGCTTAATATCAAAACATTTTCTCCCCCTCATTATTGAAGGCTGATATCGAAAATCTGAAGCCAGATCTGGATTCAGCAGGCCAAAATATATAAAATCCAGCCACAATCATTCCAGGGAGGCAAAAAAAGTTTTAGAATGATATCTGAATGTCAATTTCGAGAACGCCAACTAAAATAGATAATATAGGTAAAATGACTGATACTATGTCACAAAAACGAGGCAGATCCGAAACAAGCCCTACTGGAATAGAGGACAGACAAAAAATTCGAAAACAAACAAATGGTAGTCCTGAGATTCAACTGGCTGATAGCGAGGCACAGCAGTGGCAAAAAATCTGCTCCAGGATTTTAATGTCACCGAGGAGAATGGGACAGGCAAAATCTGCGAATATTTTGGATGCTTTGGAAACCATTTATAGTTTTACAGAAAGTGTGGAACATAATAAAGATGACCTGTCAAAAATGAGAAAAGCGACATTTAAAGTCCACAAGATGGAAAACTAGTCTAGCGTATAAAGTAGGACAACTCGAAAAGAAAACTATATACTTCAGCAAAAAGTCAATAGTGATAAGAACTTCAATAATAACCAAATACTGCGATCATTTCCACTGCTACCAAAAGCCACTACATCCTCGGACAATTCATATTTAAAGGTAAATCAAATAGAAAATTTTGAAAAAGGGAAAGAACATACAGCACAATCACAAAATTAAATGGAAACGCCAACAAACAGGCACTGAAGATAAATGGGTGACTCCTCCACAAAAGAAAAAACATGAGACGATAATTAGATTAAAGAAAGAAGGAAATGCAAGAAAAGTATTAAAAGAAATTAAACATAATCTTATCCAAACTGGTGAGTTTAATGAAAATTTTAAAAATATTAAAGATTTACCAAGCGGTGGAGTAATTGTGGAATGTCATAGTGAATCCCAACAAAAAGTGGCACAAAATACTAGAAAAACACAGCGAACTTCAAATAAGAGAAATAGAGAACACCGATCCAATGTTGATGATAACAGGGATAGAAAAAGGCTACAGCTCCCAAGACTTTATTAAGGAACTAATAATGGCTAACCCTCAGATTCAAGAAAACTTTGGAGAAGATGTAGAAAGCAAAATTAAATTTATTGTCAAAAAAGAGTGCAGAAACAAAACTAAGGAAAATTGGATACTACAAACAAATCCGGAAATATTTAAATGGCTAATAAAAAGCGATAATCTTAGTTTTGACTTGACCAGGGCATATGTACAGGAATACACTAATTTGGCTATGTGTTATAAGTGTTGCTCTTTTGGTCATGTAGCTAAATACTGCAAAGGTGAAGTGTGTTGCCACAAATGTGGTGGAAAACAGAAGGAAGGCAGTGTCTAGAAAATAGCCCTTTAGATTGTCCAAATTGTAAACGTCTTCAACTAAATGATAGAGTACAAAAAATAGAGATCCAAAATGCCCAGCATACTTAAAAACTTGAAAGGCACCGCCAAAACAAAATTATGGCAGTAATAAAGAAAGTGGATCTTTTTTATAGAAGAAATATGGACTCCTGAGAAAGCGAAAAAGAACTTATCTGAGACTGCAAAAAATATTACCAAGTCTGAAGAAAAATGGTGCAGCATAATTCATCAGAATGTCCAGTCCATTGGTAATTGTGTCGATAGATTAAATGACATGCTACAAGAACACCCAGAATGTAGCATTCTGTGTATTTCTGAACATTGGAAAAATTCTGAACAACTGAACATGTATGCTTTAAACGATTTTAAATTGGCATCGCCGAGAAGAAGGGTATGGAGGTGCAGCAATATACATACAGGAAGACATTAAAGTAAGAAATCGAAAACAAATTAATTCACTTTCAATCAAAGGACAGTTTGAGTGTGCTTGTGTGGAGTGTGATCTTGAAGGTGAGCAAATTATTGTGATTTCAATATATAGACCCCCAACCGGAGACGTAAACATATTTTTTAAAAAATTGGATGATGTGTTTGTAAATATGGTGAATGAAAACAAAAAGGTATTTATGGCTGGTGACTTTAATATCGAACTTATAGAAAATAACAATAGTAAAATAGATTTTTTGTCAATCATGAACTCATTCAATATGCATCATACAATTTTAGAAAACACTAGAATTACAATGACTTCAAAAAGTTGTATAGATAATATTTTTTGTAATTTTCCATTATGTGATATAAGTGGTCGTGTACTGAATACTGTTATATCGGATCACACTGCTCAAAAAGTTTGCTTTAAATCAAAAAAACCAGAACCGTTTAAACCATATTACAAGAGGTTTTTCTCAGAAATAAATAAAAATATTTTTGTAAACTCACTTAAACACCAAGACTGGCTAGACGTTTTTAGGCGTGAAACGGAACCAATTTTAAGTTTATTTGAAAAAACTTCCCCATTCACCATTTCGTCCAGAAGGGTCTTATTTTACCAACAAGTACCAGCGAGAACGCCTTTTTTTATGTTTGAGTTTTTTACATCGAACCTTTTAAAGGACCTTTATCGGTTCTTTTGGCAACTTTTCGTTAGTGCATACCTTATCATAGTTTATGTACTTTTTGGGGTTGTAATCGAGGCTAGGTAGGCATAAATTAACAATTAGCAAATATTTCAATGTATTAAGTGATTTCCCCATATTTTAGCCGAAGCAACTAAATTGGGACCCCAAACGACTTCTCCCGCCCAACGGTTTTTTTTATTTTCGCCAATCCCCACAACACCTGAATTGTTTCATCTGGCCCCCAATGGGGGCGTTTTCCTTACCTTTTGGGAAAAAAATTTACGTTGTATACCGACAACCGAGTTTAATATTTAAATACTTTGTCGTTTACTTTCGCCGCGGATTGCGGGGGCCCTTGTCTTACAAGAATTTGTTTTGACATTCAGTATATCCCGGTTAAAAAAAATAAGTGGCGGGATGCCTTATCGCGTTTTTCGGGCACCGAAGGGACCTTAGCCCAGGGAACCGGAGTTAAAAAGTCTTGACAAATTTAAAGTGGAACCTATTTTGCTAGTTTGCTAAAAAAATCAAAATTATCGTTAACCGACGAGAAATTAAACTGATCCGATTAAATCGGTTAATGTTTCCAAAGCTGCAAAAACGTTTTGCATTCACAACGATTTTGTTTTTATCATTGGAACGGGATGGACCGTATGTCCCTTGTGGCCGCGGCATTACGTTAGATTTTGTTCGATTTTTTTCATGAACGGATTCCATTTTGGGGATATAAGACGTGGGTGCGTTGGCCGAGGCTGGTGGACCAATTTTGTATCGGGATATCAAACAATACGGGCTCTTGAAATTTCCAAAAAGACAAAACAGATATTCCAAAACCCTAGAACCAATTGTCCCAAACGAAAGGGGCGAGTTAGTAGCAGTTGACCTTTAGGGCCCGTTGCCTGTTGGTCGGGGGCGCTAAATACGTTTTTGTCGTTTGGATGTATTTTCCAAAGTAGTCCCCCTTGTATCCGATAAAAGGGGAAACCACGCGGCCTGGTCGCTTGACTTTGGCCTTTATTTTCCAAATTTGGGCGGCCGCCCCGCTTTTATCTGACCATGGTACAAGTTTACTGCGGCCCCCCGGGAAAAACATTTTGGGTTTCCCCTAGGGGGGGTCCCCTTGTCATCCCCAGGCCTGTTCCGAGCGTGTTTGGGGAAAAACTAGGGTTATGCCGGTTTCCCGCCATTGAAAAATATTGTGGGCTTCAAAAAAAAAATTTCCCCGAATATTTTTAAATAACGTAGTTCTTGAACCCACGGGGTTCACTCTGGCTGAACTGCATTTTGGAGGGGACGGTGTTTTTTTTCCGGGAAATTAAGAATCCGCAGGGGGCGATACCGCCTTGGACATGATCAGAAACTAGTGTTAGCAGTGAGTGTTTACAGGGCCGAGGCCAAAACGGGCCGCAAGATCCCTTCGCGCCCTTTCACTAATTTAAAGAAAGGGTTTAGTGCTTCTTGCACGACCCTTTCCTCTGTTTGGGCATCAGAAACAAAAAAAAGGATTTTTAGTGGCCCATTTAAAATTAAAAAAATGTTAGTTTTTCTACGTATATTCCCGGAAGACCTTGAAAGCAAAAAGGAAAGGTATGTTTCAAGCTCCCATTTACGTCCTTATGTATTGGATTTGAATTAAAAATGTACTAGTTAAATTATATTTTTAGAGTGGGCTGGATTAGTAGTCCAAAGTATATTCTCTTGACGTAGTAATCATAGTCAAAGGAGAATGGGGGGATGAAACGGAACCAATTTTAAGCTTTATTTTGAAAATCTAATCACTTCACCCCTTTGGGCCAGAAGGGATTTTGGGGCCAACAAGGCCAGCGATGCGAACGCCTTTTTTTTTGTCGAGTTTTTTACATCGACCGGTTGAGTAAGGACCTTTATCGCCTTTGGTGGCAACTTTTCGTTAGTGCATACCTTATCATAGTTTATTATTTTTGGGTTTAAAAATTTTAGGGGCATAAATTAAATAATTAGCAAATATTTAATGTATTAAGTGATTTCCCCCCTATTTTAGCCAAGCAACTCAAATTAAGATCCAAATAAAAAGACTTCTCCCGCCCAACGGTTACTTTTATTTTCGCCAATCCACACAAACACTCTGGGGATCTGTTTCAGCAGATAATCCGATGTAAACAAAACAATTCCTTATTTATAATAATTTTATAAATGTTTTTTACGAATGTTTCCAAAAAATTAGTAAATAAAAAAATAAGAAAAAGTCTTTGTATGAAAACTGGAAGAAATAAAAGCAGTAAAACATAAGTTAGATATTTTTTTAACATTAAAAGATAAGAGCACTAATTTTAGGGAAATGTATAAAACTGTTAAAAAGTATGACAATTTATTAATTAAAAGTAGATCTAAGAATTATGCAACTAAAATAAAACAATCCGATAATAAAAAAAAAAACCATGTGGTCTATTCATAATGATATTGTTGGACGATTATCAACGGGCAACACGATGATTTCTGGAAATCCTGAAGATATTTCAAATAATTATAATAATTTTTTATTAAAGATAGTGCCGGAACTGATGAAACATATTAAACACAAAAAATACCAATGCAAGATTAAAAAAAATAACCAAAGTATGTATGTTAGACCTGTAACACCGCAAGAAATACTCCACTTAAGTAAGAAAATTAAAAACAAACAAAGTAGTGGGGATGACGAAATACCTACGATAATAATGAAACTGAGTATTCCAGTAATCATCGATGTTGTATGTTACATCATAAACAACTCACTATGGGAAGGAATTTTTCCTGATCAATTAAAATTAGCATTAATTAAGCCACTTTATAAAAACAAAGGCGATCCAGAGTTGTATGATAATTATAGGCCAATAAGTTTGCTCCCGGTTTTTCGAAGTTGTTGAGCTAGTAATGTGCAGTCGACTGATTGAATTTATGAAAAGCAATGACCTTCTGTCAAACAACCAGCATGGCTATCGTGAAGGGAAATCAGTTCAGACGGCTATCTTTCAATTTACACAGGCAATTTTGAAATGTCTGGAGCAGGGTAACATGGCAATCGGAATATTCTTAGATGTATCCAAGGCATATGACTGTTTAGATAGAGAATTACTTTTAAAAAACTGAATCTATATGGAGTAAGGGGAATGCGTTAGATTGGTTTAAGTCATATTTAAGTAAAAGAACTCAACGGGTAAGCATTCAAATAAACAATGTATATTATAAATCAGAAATATCGCAAAACACAGTAGGTATTCCACAGGGGAGTATACTTGGACCAATATTATTCATAATTTTTGTCAATGATTTAAATCTTGAAATCCAAGAAAATGATAATTCTTTATCACTGCATATGCTGATGATACAATTTACTAGCTGCTGGTAAAGAATTTAGCGATATAGAAGGAAATGCAACAGATATTTTTATAAAGAGCAAAAACTGGTTTGAAGACAATAAGTTACTTTTTAAATGAAAATAAAACAAACACTGTCCTATTTAAAACAAAGTTGAACAAAAAGAAAAGCCAGAGTTAATAAAAATTAATGAATATCAATTTTCTATCCAAAAAAGTACAAATTCCTTGGCATTCAGATAGACGAATTTTGGATTGGTCATCCCATATAGAACATCTTAGTAATAAACTTAATAAAATATGTTACTGCTTCCGCATTGTATCAAAATATCTGGATGAAACTGCAATGAAAACTTTATACTTTGCGAATTTTGAATCCACGCTAGGTTGGTGTTATTTTTTGGGCAGCAAACTCGCGGATACAAAAAATTTTTGTTATACAGAAGCGTGCTTTAAGAATATTATGTAAAATGTCATATTTACAGTCCTGTAGAGGAGTTTTTAAATTAAAAGGCATACTAACCATTTACGCCATGTATATATTTGACACTAGAACAAGCAATATAAATTACCCAATCCACCGTTTAAGCATATCTGAAAAAAGCCCATATTATATGGGTATTAAATTGTATAACAAGTTAGATAACGAAATTAAAAATGCTAGGAGCGAAAGATTGTTTAAAAGGAAGTTGAAAAAATTACTTTTAGACTTGGAGCCTTATTCAATAAATGATTACTTGGTTGGGTAATTATGATTACTTGGAAATCTAATTATAGGAATATTTATAATGGACACTGATTGTATTGTTAAATGTTTTGTATAGATGTGTATATATTATTGTTATTATTTAGTGCCTAACTTAGACTAGGCTTATTTCTTTTGCTGACGTCATTTCATTTTGTGTTGTTTATGCAGTGTGTATAATTAATGTAATTTGAAATAAAGAAGTTTTCTATTCTATTACTTATACTATTCTATCTTTAAAATATTGCAGTACTTACCTCGATCTTGATTTACATCAGCTTCATATTCAATGAGTAATTTGGTAAGATCATAATTACCATAACTGGCAGACAACAATAAAGGCGTCCAACCATCTCTTAGGTTCAAATTTGCATCTAAACCTAAAATATTGCCGAAAAAACCAATTAATCCAAAGAAAATTATATTAAATAGATTATTACAGTGCGCACATAAAGTCTTGCACAAATTCGAATAATTGTTTAACAATCATACCACATATACAGGGTTCCCAGAAAACTTGTAACAATATACAACTTTAGTTCTTTATATGGGACACCCTGCATATTCTAGCATTTTTTGGATTTCTCAGAAAATTCTGGACGTGTTTCATATATAATAGTCTTTACTTATCTTTAACAGTTTACAGAATATTGGCAATTGAAAATCAGCCTTTGATATCCAGGCATATTTCTAGTGCATACCTCATACCTAAATTACGTGGATATGTTTTGTGCGCTATGTTACCATAAACCAGTTGTCATTTTAAAACGTCAAAAATTATTAATTCTAAGTAGTATCACCAACATAATGGTATATTTTCTTAGCGAAAGTGAACGAATTACCATTTTAATGATGAATGGATACGGTGACCGAGTTCTTACACATGATGGGGTGCGTAATTTATTTATTGCTTCGCATCCAGAACGTCAGATTTCTAGATCAACTGTAAGTCATATTGATAAATAATTTAAAAAACTGAACTATTACAGAACAAGCCGAGAACTTGAACGCCGCCAATTAGTAAAGAAACTAAGACCAATGTGTTACAGTGAACCCTTTATTTATAGCACACCCTAAAATAAAATCTTTTTGTACTCTTTCCTAATGTAACAGATAATGATCCAATTGCAATATGGGCATATTTAAAACCCATATTTGATTGGGCTACGGAGGAATGTCCAGAACTTAAAACAGTACACATGCTAAGCGATGGACCGTCGCCAGTACAGAAATAAAACTATGTTTCACATTATGTCGAATAGAATGTTTACCTAATATTTAATACTGTACGTTAAATTATTCTGAAGCAGGACATGAAAAGGAAGCCCAAGATGGCATTGGGGGCACAATAAAAAGAACCGCCGATAGGACGATTAGTCTCGGTATGGATGTCCCGAATTTTAACGAGTTCATAGAACTACTAAAAGCAAAGTGTCGAGGAATTCAAACTGCGAAGCCAAAATTTTAAATGGCAACATGCGAGTTCGTCAAGTTGTTTATAGCAAAAATGTCTTGTATCTAGATTTTCGACTTCTAAGTTGCTTTGAATGCTCCTCTCAGAACAGCAAACCCTACAGTATGAGATAAGGATATCAACGATCTGACTGTATTTGTTTCCAAGGTAACAAAGTAGTGAATAATGTCTCACAATTAAGTAAACAATTTTTAAAAAGATTTGAGTTTATTTTTTAATAAACAGAACTAGTGTTGTAAATGGAAGTATTTCCAATAAAAATATTTCCATGGAAATAGAAATATTGAATGTTTTCGAACGTGTCTCTCAAAATATTGTAAACTTTGAAAATATTGAAAAAAATAAAAACAAGTTTTAAACCATTAAAACAAAGGTTAATTAATTTTTGTATACTTTTATGCAGTACAAACTTTATACTAAAAAAATAATTTCTGAAAAAAGATGTATATTATTACAATTACGAATAATAAAAGTCTCGAACTCGGGGATTTACCTATTATTGCTTGTTGGCTATTGCTTGCTTTAGAAGAAGGCAATGATGCTACATTCATACTGAAGGTGTTGATGACATCGACGAACACATGCCTCTTAATCAAGTTACTCAACTTGTGTCTTGTGGTCGTGTGTAATTACTTTTTTAGAAATTTTACTTTATTCTTTCTATTTTTAATACTTAAAATTTTATTTATTTTATATATTTTTTTGTATTTTGAGTTTAAGCTTATATTAAATTAAACCCATTCAAAATGTCAAAAATCTAAATTTGCTATTGGATAAAAAGGTAGAAGGTAAAATATTACCGGCTAAAAAAGAAAAATATTAAATTAAATTGTTTGTCCTGTTCCCCAAATTTGTATTTACTTATTTTAAAATTTCCCGTTTACTAAGAATTAGCCGTTAATTCTGCTTCAGAAAGATTATATTTGGCAACATTAATATTTATAAGGTCTATGATGCTTGCTACAAAGTTTGCTTAGAAAGTTATCTCATCAGTGCGCTGCTGCCAGTGTAAATCCAGTGTTGGCATATGTCCATATCAGGAAAACAATTATATCAGTTTATATTTTTGTTGAATTGTTTTAATGTAAGAAAATATATAAATTCTTGGTATTATATTACACATATGGTGTGCTACTTCCAGTCTCACTACCACCCACATTAAATGGTAGGTGAGTAAGGGATTACATATTATTAAAGTTGTAGCATTTATCTAGCGCATTCGCCATAAATTAGATTAATAAGTTTCATAAGATCACCGACGAATGGCGCCACTTAAAATTAAACTTTAACAGCTTTATTGTTCCCATGGATTCTAGAATCCTTCTAGAATCCATGATTGTTCCATCCATCTCTCATTCTTGAAAAAATGGCGAAAGTGAAAACAGTCAGAAATGAGTGTGAGAAATATATTTGTAATTTTAACTTAAATAATAATAAAGTTTAAAAAAATATTTATGTCTTTCCTAACCCCAAAGCTCCTTACAAAGTAAAAGTAGTATGTGGTTAAGCAAAGAAATGTGTGTATTATAAAAATAATAGAAAAGCAAAATTTAAAATTAATTTAATTGAAATTCTAAAAAATGTTCGCTGAGCAAAAATGTACAACAAAGCCAGTCCAAGAGAACTAAAAATAAAGCAAAATTAGATGATTTAAGGGATTATAATAAAAATTAAAATAATACTTTAAAAGACAACAATAAAAAGCATATTTTGTAGGATAAAATTATATTTAAAACAAGTAAAGGTTATACAAATCATAAAAACAAATAGCAAATAAATATACCGCAAATTAGATTTATAACATTTTTATATACAATTTTTACTGAAAACACTATAAAAACAGGCAATTTTTTTTGAGAACTATTATCCAAGCTATTATCTGTTTTTTCTGATTAAGGAAAAGACTTAATAAGTAACCATGGTTACTGACTTTTTAAACCAATAAAATACATTTTTTGTTGTTGTGAGTATGGTTACTAATTTTTGAACCAATACAATGCAATATAATAAAATGTTATGATGATGATTACAGATACAATTTTAGATAAGTAAAAACCTACACTCTGATGGTGTTTTATTGCAGGATGGCCTTGATAGCTTTGTTTAATGGTCTGAAGTAAACCGTCTGTCATTAAACGCCAGTAAATGCGATTTTATTAATTTTACTGAATTAATACTGCCTATCATATTAAGAGTGCATTTACGCTACACCTTAGGGGTCGGGCAAAAGGACGCGGTGAGCGGAGACTAACAAACTCCCACTACATTTTATTTAGGTTTTTCCAAATTCGGTGTATCGATGCGATGTTGTTTCTGATTGCAAGCCTACAGGAGATAACGATTTTCGGTAACTATTTTTCTATTAAGTGACATTAATTATACACCATTTTAAAGGTAAGGAAATAATCTATGCCTCTGCTGTAACGGATTTTTGAAATATGAGTCGAGTTAAGAAAAATAGTATCTAAACATAACCGATTTTAGGGTGACTTTCACTCAAGAAAATATTAAAAACTAAATCCAAATTTAAAAAACTATTACAGCAGAAGCCTAGATTTAAGTGTTGGCTTTCATATAGTTTTTAAAAATTATCGATAACTTATGCCGATTTTGAGAAAAACATTATGCCCCGACCCCCAAATTGGATCCAATTTCCGCGGCGCGAATGGACTCTTAAGAACCAGGAGCTATCACTTTTTTCTCACATCAAATAACATTTTTGATGATAAAAATACTGTTTAGGGTCATTACTCACTGGTTCCATCTAAGCCATTGGGGACGGGGGGAATTTTTTTCAAACTAGCCTGTGACTTGTCTTTATATTCCCTAAAAACTCTTATTGCTTCCCTGTAAGAACTCGCCTCGAATATGCTTCAATAGTATGGTCCCCATATTTTAAAGTTCATATACATAACATCAAAAGAGTTCATAATTCCTTTTTTGAGATTTTGTTGATTATTATTTGCACATGACCACAATGACGTGGCTTCTAATGCCTTAATGGAAAGAAAAAAAAATGGGTCAATTGATTATTTGGCATTATTAGAGCAGATCTCTGTAAAAGCACCTTATTACTTGTTAAAAAAGAATGACATTTTTGGAATTAAATTTCATGCCATCCATTATATGAAATATATGGTCCTATGACAAGAACCTTGAAATATTCAAATGACCATCCCTCTCTTGACTCTTTTGAAGGCTGACTTCATAGATTTGGGAGAAAAATATTTGCTTAGGTTTGATAACTATTTATGTTTAAATCGTTAATTTTCATTTTTTTAATTAAATACTAGTTTATTACTTGCATATTTAGAAACTATAAAGTATATATTTGCTATTTTGTTAAGTGTAACTTTATTTTTTAAACTGCATCTATAATTCTTCAATGGGGGGTTTTCATTTTTTGATAGATACATAAATAAATAAATAAAGCACATTAGTCTTATACATATTAAGTATACTGGAGAGCATTAGAGACTCAAGAACTATTACCACCTTTAGGAAAAAACTGAAGAAAATCATGCATATTAATAGTTGGTGTTAAATCCATGTTATCACTTTGTTTTATATTATTAAGTGTGTATTATTTATTCGAAGTTAATTTTTTTGGCTTGACTTGTCTAATATAATGAATACAATTTAAATTGAATTTTAACTAAATTGAAGTTAAGGAATTCGAGGAAACTGAAACATCCCAAAACTAATAAAAAATAAAAACTTTTTACCTTTGTTTAAAAATTCAGTTACACTCTCGATGTTTCCACTGGAGACAGCGTTATAAAAAAGGTTTAAGTCCAGTTGCCTCTTCTGTTCTTCAGTTAACTCTGGAGGTTTGATATCATGGGGGTTGTTATATGATTTAATTTTAGTCTAGATAAAATAAAATAATATTAAAATAAACTAATAAATTGCCCCAACCGCGCTGTGCAGGTTAATTATAAAAGTCCTATTGAAAATGGTCAATATTTGCCAAGATTCCAAATTATTTATTACCTTAAAATTATCATAATCTCCATCATCATCAAAAAGACTGTCCTCACTATCTGACCAATCTGGTCCATGTGCCATATTTGTCTGAACAGGGAGTAAACAAACAGCTCAAAGAAAAACAAGCATTATTTAAATAAATTTATCACATTTTTTAGGCGAAAAAATTTAAATAGTTGTTTAATTTTTTGAGGTTCAATCAGGCTTTTTAAACTTTAAACATGAAGCAAATTTTTGCTAGCTAACCATAAGGATTTTTTCGCGACATACCGTTTTTAACTACTGGTTGATAGACACAATAGACCGATCGGTCGCGGTGGAAGAGTGTTATACCCACTCACTTTAAACCCATCTACTGGTTGATAGCAGTTCTTTCCCCCACCATTCTAACCGTGTTTAACCCGTTTAACCCGCCTATCCTCACAAAAATGAAACGGTTTATGTATGTCATGCGTGTGTCAACTTACATACTAATCGTTTAATACACTTTTAAGTTTAAATCCAAATGTAAGGTCTTTGGAGAGTTAAGAAATAAAACGAAAGGATAATGTATAAAACAAATTTTCCATTTAATAAGATATTAGCTGTTTCCAAGTCAACTGTAACAACTAAATCTTTTCCTCTATGATTTAAATATAATTGCACTAATTTATCAATTTGGGAATTAACTAATAAATCGAAAAACCTGCAATCCAAATAGTTGTTAAACCATAGCAAAAAAAATATCACAAGAACCAAAACAATATAAAAGCCGCGAATCCTCCATTATTTTAATTTGACACTTGACATAACCATTATTAACGCTCCTCCTAACCAGAGTTTATTTTAATAGAATCTGCTCCTGACTACTGACTAGTGGCGGTAGATACTGGGTACAAAGTAATGACGTTGATACTGACGTCATAACACCTTCCCCTACGTTACCGCTTCTCGCCAAAATAAACCGGTATGTTAACTGTCCTACGGTATGTCGCCAAAATTTAATGCATATCATGTAACATTTTTACTTGTATACAGCATAACTAACACACAATCTCAATCTCCCCCTGGAGGCGCTTTTGATATTTTTAAGCACAAAACACGAAAGAAACGTACAATTCAAATAAAGCAGATAGATCATATCTCAGCAAAACTTTAGCTGAACTTGCGCGAGAAAAATGACTGTAATTTCCGGCTAATTCATGAAAGCGTGCTGCTTTCTGTTATGCTGTGATACCAGTATGATACAGGAATATTATAAGCAAATTTTTGCTATAACATTGATGTTAGAAACATCGAATATCGGTAACAAAACATCGATAAACATCGCCCAGCACTAGAAGTTATATGAAAATGTCAAATACACATGTTTTATGTCAAATGTCATACAACCTTCAAATTCAAGTCAAGAATGTTTTTATCGTCAAAAATAAAAAATTATAGAAAATAATGGAATATTCTTCTATGTCTGAAAGAATCCTACGTTCGATAGAAAATATTATCATTAACGATCCAGTTCTGTAAGTCCTCGTTTTGCTTCACTTTTCTAATCACATAACCTAACTTTTATCCACCCAAAATCAAGTCTAAAAAAAGCAAAATGTAATGAAAGATTTGTAAATAAATCAAGCCATTCTTCTCCTTACTTTTTTCGATTTGTTACTAAAACAATCTACATATATTAAATATTTTAGGGAGGATTTCACAATTATTCCTACTGAAGATAATACACAAAACAAGAGCCCTGTTTTATATGAAAACCACCATTTAGGCCTGGAATCCTGGTGTATCAAATATGTTTATCAATATGTATGTTCTGAGCTATTTAAGGTTCGCAAAAGCTTGGCGGAGGGAAGATGGGTTTCTCTAAAAGAGATAACTTGAATTACTTAGTTATGGGAGGACTTTTTATTAATCCCGATGTTACGACTTTCTGGAATATGCGAAGAGAATTATTGGAAAATGATGTATTAAATTATGAACAAGAATTAATATTTAGGTAAGGAAATATACTTAAATAAATGAATAGTAAAATAACAGGTAATTTTTTACTTATCGGGCCCACGGCTGATTTTATTAAAATTTAGTATACAGGGGTTTTTTGGGGCGCTAATTCAAATTTTGTCAGAAGCTTCTAGTTTTTATGTTATAACACCCTACGGATCTAACCTCAAAAACACACAAACTTTTCTAAATTTCCTCCTTGAATCTGATCACAGCCAAACTGAATGATTTTATGGTAAAACATTTATTATTTATCAGGATACATTTATTTTTACATTTCTTTAGTCATTATTTTTAACAAAAAACAACACCAAAAGAAAAAAAATTACTTTTAAAAAGTCATCAAAACTATTTAGGGATTTTTAAGCAGTGGTGCAACTTAGGAAACAATTAAAAAGCGCCTGATTTTTAAATTTTAATTGTGTAAAAATGGAGTTTACATTAAGTGCATTGAATTTGTTTGTGTATAAAAAGAGGATGTTGTCAATTACCCTATATACCTCATCAACAAATCCAAATTTAGGAAAATGTGCACCTGCCTCACTTGTATTAATATCGGACTTCTAAATAAAAACATGTTGCAATATAAGTACAGGAGTCCTTATGCACCCTTATCATAATACACCTTTTACAAAAGATAAAAATAATGCTTTTATTTGGATTAAATGCTTTTTATAGAATTATCCAATTTCTCCATTAAAGATATTTTTCCATTTTCTTGTACTCATTTGTCTTTTATATTGGTATCTTTGTTATTAAAATATTTAAAATTGTACACTCATTGTTATTAGGTTATCATTAAAATGCATTTTATTTACACTTAATGGTGAAATAATGACACATGCACATGTAAAAATTATTATTAGCTATATACCAGGTGACACAGCAGACATGTAACAGCCCATAACTTTTTTATTTATTAGAATTAATTTTTAATATTTGGGTGATGCCCCTACCAGGTAGGTTTAAACTGAGTGAGTATAACACCGTTTCACCACGACCGATCGGTCTATTGTGGCTCACACCCTTTTATATTTCTCCCACCAGGTCCAGGCTCCTAATAAATCTGATGATCCTGTTGGAAGAGAGATCTTTCACCTCCCCCAGCAACAAGGTGTCATTGCCGAGGATTGCGAATCTTAGTTGTGCCATTGCTGGGCACAAGTTATGAATTGCTTCTGAGAAAGCTTTCTGATATCGGTATTTCGGGGAGTTACTTAAAGTGGGTTCCTACTTAGATCACCGTTATCAACGTGTTGTTGTGCTTAACTCGATATCTCGAGACATAGCAGTGACGTCGGGGGTGCCACAGGGCTCCCATATCGGTCCTGTACTGTTTCTGTTGTTCATTAACGATGTCACATCTTGCTTTACAAATAGTAACTGCTTGTTATTTGCCTCCGACACTGCCGATAGTTATGCTTTACAATCCGATTTAAATCGATTTATAAAATGGTGTGAAGCGAATTCTCTTTCCCTTAATATTGCGAAATGTACTACTATCCATTTCACAAAATCTCTTGCACTCACCCATAATGTCTATAAAATTGGTGACTCAATCCTGAAAACTTCTTCCACAGTGAATGACTTGGGTGTAGTTTTTGACGAAGGCTTATCGTTTAACCTTCATATCGGCACAATCGTATGCAGAGCATTCAGAATGTTGGGCTTCATTAAGAGAAATTCCCGACACTTCACCTGCACGAAGGCCATTATGTTACTGTATAACTGCTTGGTAAGAAGTGTACTAATATTGCTCAGTTATCTGGCAGCCCCTTTATGTTTGCCATATCGATAGGATTGTTATTTAAATATCGTTTTCCGTATCAAGACGTCTGCTATGAAACTAGATTGCTTCTGTGTGGTATGCAGACGCTGGAGAATAGACGTAGACAAGCTCTCCTCTTGTTTCTTTATAAACTGGTTAATGGGATGATTCACTGTAGTGATCTGCTGAGTATGGTGGATTTCTTGGTCCCCAGGCGTCGAACTCGTCACACCTCCCTCTTCTTCGTGAAAGGACATAGGACCAATTATGGTCAAAACACGTTTATTGACCGCATGTGTCAAAATTATAACAAATTTTATTACAATTGTGACATCTTCAATATTGGTCTGTATCCTCTTAAGAGATGGCTAAGGTTTGGCGACGTCTGATTTAAGATTAAATTTTTAAATTTTTAAACCCTTACTGGAGTATTTACTTAAATGGGACTGCTGTGATTTTGTGTTGATATGTATTTTTTGAGTGTCCTGCTATGTGAAACTTTATCTTCTTGTAATATTTTTAGCAACTATTGTATATAGTGCATTTACAAGTATTGTAAGCTTTTTTATTTTGTATGTATTTTTAAGTTTTTTTATGTTTTGTATGTTATTTCCTTTTTATATTAATTTTTGTACCATTTAGGGATTTATCCCTGTAGTGTACTGTACTGTGAATAAATAAACAAACACAGTATGTGTTCTGCCGATTCGTCCCCCTCCATGCACATGCGGAACTCGGCGTCTTCCGCTAGGCCGATCTTGTGCATGTGGTATTTTAATCTGCAGGGTCCCGTGTACAGTCCCACTAAAGTTTTAAGGTGTACCCTTGATTGCTCCAGTAGTTTGACAGTACATTGTTGGTTCGGTGGGCTTATGAAGGCCTTCGAGTGTCTGAGACCCGGAAATCTATGCCAGTACCGAAGATTTTCTCTTTGTGTCCAAGCTGATATATGCCCCTACTAGAAGGACACGCTCTTAATGACTAAAAAGACCAATTTTTTCACTTCCGGTTTTACCGAAATTAACCCTTAATTTAAAATCTTAAATAGCACCCTGTATATGATTTTAGCCTACCTGATCCGCTTTAAAATTCTTTGCTTAACCATGTGTCACACTTATCATTTTATTTTAAAATGGCTGTCACAAATCATTTTTTTGCAAAATTTTAGTAGGCCATGGCGTAAAAATTAAAAATTATAGGCTTGTAAAAGGCGTTGAGATGTGAAGAATAAGACGTAAAAGTATTTTTAATCTTGTTAGTTCTTATCTAATTAATGAGACTTAGGAATAAAGGTTCATTTTAAAATTTCAAGAAATGTATTTTTTAATGTTAAATATCTCACAAATTTAAAATAGGATATTTCAATTTTCATTTAATTTAACAAATATCAAATGTGTGTATTATATTTTATCAATTTTATCGAAATTTTAATTGTAAAGTAAAGTCTATATGTTTTAATTACAAAGGCGGAAGGACCACGGTCGATAGCCTTTTGAATTATTATATTATTTATTTATTTATTTATTTACGTATTGGACATTTACAAGGATTACAAGTATAGATAAATATAATACTAAACACTAATTATCTACTAACTAACTCACTAAAATAACCTTCTTGGCTACAGTTTTAAACGTGCTCAAAGAAATGTCAAAGAAGTCCAACTGATCGTAAAACTTATTAACATTCCTAGCTATTCTATTTATAGCACTGTACAGCAAGTAATACGTGCGACAGTAGGGTACATGTAAAAGGGCTTGACTGCGAGTCTGACGAGTTGGTACTCGAATAGCAAAAGCTTCCAGACTTTTGGACATCTTATAAAGTTGTTCAGTGATTTGAACGCGAAACAGACATCGTAGTACTCCCTTCTACATGCAAGTGTGGAGAGGTCCAAATATGACATAGTCTGATCATTTGTTAGCTGAATGCCATTTCTTAAAAGTATGAAACGTGCAATTTTTATAAATTTATGTTGCACATTCTCGAGCCTATTAATGTATGTTTGATAGTATGGTGACCAGACAATACTTGAACACTCCAGAACAGATCTAACAAATGAAATATACAAAGTTTTAAAGGCACAAACGTTGTGAAAGTCTTTACAGGATCTCTTAATAAATCCCAGCATTCTGTTTGCCTTACAAATA
The DNA here is from genome assembly GCA_019359885.1 of Listronotus oregonensis. Classification (NCBI taxonomy): domain Eukaryota; kingdom Metazoa; phylum Arthropoda; class Insecta; order Coleoptera; family Curculionidae; genus Listronotus; species Listronotus oregonensis. The sequence goes on from JAHBCN010002915.1 coordinate 68,436, forward strand.
TGATTCGAAAACAATAACTTTGCATCCAAATACACCCCTAAGTCTTTGACTAAAGAAACTTCCCTAAGTTTAACATTATTAATGTAGTACTGACAGGGAAACATTTTCTTTGTTCTGTTGAATCTCATAAAGCAGCATTTATCAGTGTTAAGAGCCATATCATTCAGTTGACACCAAGAAAAGACCGTATTGATGTCGTTTTGTAAGGATATCACGTTCTGAACAGATGTAACTCGTGTGTACAACTTCATGTCGTCGGCAAACAGTAAGTATTCTGAAGACAACATACTACCTAGGTCGTTAATAAAAAAACTGAATAAAAGAGGTCCAAGGTGAGATCCTTGGAACTCCGACGTAACCATGAAGGATTCAGAGAGATGACGTCGATTTTAACGAGTTGTTCTCATCAGATAGATAAGACTCAACCAGAATAGTAGTGTTCCGAAAATGCCATATCCTGCCAGTTTTGAAAGTAAAATGCCGTGATTAACCTTATCGAACGCCTTACTAAAGTCTGTATATATGGAATGAGTTTCAGCTCCTTCTTCGAAGGATTTATTTATAAAGTTGGTATAAACGAATAGGTTTGTATCGACTTGACGCCCAAGAACAAATCCATGTTGTTGAAAACTATTATATCTTGAAACTTGCTGGATAGTTCACCTTCGATAAAGTATTCAAAAGCTTAGGAATACCCGATAAAATTGTAATTGGTCGATAATTTCTGACATCATTCTTATTTCCTGATTTATGAATAGGGCAAACATATGACAGTTTCCAGACTTTAGGAAATACTCCGGATTTAAGTGATTGATGAAATAGGTAAAATAAAGGCAAGTAAAGAGAGTGAGAACATGATTTTAAGACCAGATTAGGAATACCATCTGGACCTTCACTCTTGCCAATGTCAAGTTCAAGTAAGCCATTTTGAATTTGAGAAGGGGTGATATTGATTTCAGATATATTTACAAACTTTCCAGATGTATTGTGGTTTAAATTTAAAGAATTTAAAGAATTTTTGGGATTGAAGACAGACGAAAAATAATCAGCGAAAAGATTCGCAATACTTGTATATTATAGTAATTCAATAAAGAACGTTAAGTAAGTAAGTAAGTAACTACAGATCAAACATCTACTATTTCATATAATTTATCAAAATTGGTATGCACAACTGACCTTTTAACTAAAATCGCAAAATTATATGTATATTTAAGTACATTGATTCGCAAATCCTTATAGTAAGTATAAGTACTGGTAACAATAATGCGCCAAGTAGGCAGTGTAATACCCCAGCATAGGGATGACAAAAATGTTAAACATATTAAAAGATCCACGAAATAAAAAGATATTTTTTTGGTACAAGATATGTAAATAATTATAACACAAAGGTGAACTAAACAATTATTAGAGAGAAATGTTGATATGCATAATTTTGCGTTTTTAATAAAAAAAGTCAGTTCTTTATAATGTTTTTCTGATAAATGATTTAAAATAGTAAATGTTTGATTCAAAGTTACATTAAATAAAAAAGTTTCCTATTTTGGATTTTGAGATATAATGCATTCAAAAATACATTTCTAAAATTTTAAAAATTAACCTTTCCTTCTAAATCTTATTAATGAGATGAAAATTAACAAAATCACAAATATTTTTACACCTTATTCTTTACATCTCAACGCCTTTTACATGCTGATAATTTGTAATTGTCACATCACGACCTACTAAAATTTTGGAAAAGAAATCTATAAGTGTGACACATGGTTGGGAAGAAAATTTTGAGGCGGATCGGGTAGGCTAAAAATATATTGTTACGGACTTTAGTTAGTTTTGGTAATTGTCTCGAAAGTTGCCTCCTCTCCGATTTTGACCAAATTTGGTATACGGAGGTTTTTTGGGGCGCTGATTACGAATCTGAAAAAATATTTTTTCGGCAACGTTTCGTTTTCGAGATATTCATCATCAAAGTTGAATATCAAACTAACCTTATTTTCACTATATTCCCCCTTCTTTTTGTACATAATTCTTGATTTTTACACTAAAGTGGTACACAAAATTTTATAAACACCTTTTAAAACCTTGTATTTTTATTTATTTTACTCCTTTTTCCATTAAATTACGAACTTTCAAGTCAATGGCAGCCGCCATATTTGCTTACGTGTATACATGGTTGCGGCCACTTTGGGGCGTGTGAAAGTGGATATTTGCAATTAAATGGAAAAAAAGGTGTAAAATAACTATGAAAACAAGTTTTTTAAAAGGTGTTCTTGAAATATTGTGTGCCAATGTAGTGTAAAAATCAAGAATTATGTGCAAAAAGAAGGAGGAAAAGTGTAAATAAGGTTACTTTGATTTTCAAATTTGATTATGAATATCTCGAAAATGAAACGTTGCCGAAAAAATATTTTTTCAGATTCGTAATCAGCGCCCCAAAAACCCCGTATACCAAATTTGGTCAAAATCGGAGAGGAGGCAACTTTCGAGACAATTACCTTAGTTTTTAGTTAATAGAAATGTAAAAGGTTAGAATTATTTTATTTAGGTTAATAATTTATTAAAAATAGGTTACCTTAGTTTTTCCCTTTTTCCATGGTCATTGCGAGTAAAAGAATTCTTCCAGCTAATTCTAGACTTTTCCATTCTTTTCCACTTTACTATAAAAAGCGCGAGGAAAGTACGCACGGGCCAGTTTAGTTTTGCATTTCAAAGAGATAAGAAGTTGACAGATAGTTAAAGGTTAAACAGTTGTCACAATAACGTTACGTTGAATTTTTGTTACCATATAAACGTTTGTGAACCTGATTTGCAATAAAAAGGTGTAAAACCAGGATACGTGTTTTTATACGGGGTGTCACGGAACAATATACAAGGTGCCATTTAAAATTTAAAAATTAGGGTTGTTCAAAAAATGTAATAATTATTGATAAACAAGTGGTTTCTATTTGTTGTGGAATAGTTGGTGAGTCTAAACCATTTGTTGATTGATTATATGAAAACATTTTTTTTTTACTTTCTTATATAATGGAAAGTTTGGCATTTACTGACAAGTTTATTTCTGTGGCACTTGTTTAACACTCTATACTCTATTCATTTTTTTTTTGACAATAATAACTGAACAAAGTTGTATTACATTGGTTCAAAGAGTCAGTCGGCGGGAAAAACGATGAATGTCGCAAAATAGGATATTTGAGATATTCGTTTTTTATATTTCAAACGTATTCGGATGAATTAAAAAACGAACAAAAAAGAATAAAATATAAAAGTGGAGCTCCACTGTTTTTTGGCCATTAAAAATTAAAAAAATGAAGATATTTACAATTATTTTTAATGTTCTACCTGTCATTGGATTTATAAAAAAAATGTTTGAAACTTCAAAAACAATGATTTCATGGAAATTTTTCTTTTGAAAAGTTGAAAAATAATTTTTTAAAATTTGAAAGTCATGTATTATTTTTTCATAATATTTCAATTTTTTTCTTGTTGTGCATCAAAACTTTTTTTTTCAAAAATGTTTTTTTTGGTATTGAAAAATTTACATAAAAAAATTGGTTATGCTTAGTTTTTTTTTAATGTTCTACTCGTCATCGGCTTTAAAATTTTTGATTTTTTAAAATATTTTTAAAATTTTTGAAAATCTAAAAAATTGAGTTATCAAAAATTAAAAAAAAATTGTTTGTCTTTGGATGCGCAACAAGATTAAAAAATAAATATTGCGAAATATTATCGGATGACCCTCAAATTTGCTGTCAAAAGTTAAAATTTTGAATTTTTGAATTTTCCATTGCAAAAATCATTATGAATCGATTGTTTTTCGATCATTAATTTTTTTTAATCATAAATACGATGAAGAGTAGAAAATGAAACAAAAAACTCTCCGATATGTCATAATTTAAATGGCAGCTGGCTACCTAAGTAATTAATTAATTTGTTATTTTGAATAAAAACAAAAGTTTTTTTATATTAAAAAAAACAATATAATGTACAGGGTGTTTCCTCAAATTTTGACAGCTTCTAGCGACCTTATTATTCCAGATAGAAAAAAAATCAGATAAAAATTGTAGGGTATCATCCAAACCGTCCGAATTTGCTACTTAAAGAAACAATAATTGAGCATCACCGGTAGACTGTTTGACTTATTGTATACTTTTTTTTAATGAAACACCCTATATATTATGTGTTTATTGGATAGCGCCTAAAATTCTCTTTTTAAAATATTTATGTTGCCTATATTTAATTCATTCATTGTTGAAATATTCGCTATTAAAAAATCAAAATATTACTAATTTACTATATGAAATAAATCACAGTAACCATTGAAATAATCAACAATTTTAATACCAACCACAATAAAAAATTTGATTTAACAATAACAATATAAAGTTTTACATATTTTCTATATGCCCACCATTATTATTTCAGCATTAAAATTGGAACTTCAGCGTTATTCCCACGTACGCTGGAATCCTCATCGTTTTTTCCCCATAGCAGTGTATATATTTCGTAACTCTAAAGCTGGATTTATAGTTTCAATAACGTTACCCGTAAGACGTAGTGGGTAGTCGTTAAGACGTAATGCTACGTTTACACGCTTGGCAAGTCGCGACAAAGCTCCACAAAACGCAAGCGTGTGAACGGGTTGTTTGGCTTGGCTTGCGTGAGCTTGTAAGAGCTTGGCGCCGATCCAGGCAGGTGTCGGTTTTTGAACACAAATCAAAGAAGTTTGCGGCACGCGCTTTGAATTGACTAACGCACTCGCAAGCGTTTGGAAAGGTTTGGAAAGGATTGTCGGCGCTTGCCAGGCCATGGCAAGCGTGTAAATGTAGCATAAGAAGTACGCAGTCGTAACAGTTCCATTTATAGTTCCTTAAAGAATTTTCTTATAGTTTTTTTAGGTGAAAAATATTATTTTGATTTTGTGTTTGCATATTTTATTCATTGACTTTTTGATATCTATTGCTTTTATGGATTTAATTCACGAAGTCGCATTTTGTTACTGCCATTACGAAATCGGTGGCATTCGCAATCAGCGTTTTGTTGCTAATTCCACTGCTTTCGGCGCCCACTGTTTTTACTGGACTTTTTGGATAAATGTGATTGTAAAGCTGGTGGGGAAACATTACCACAATTAAACCAAACCTAACTTTTACAAATTTTTGCGAGGTTACCACAACATACAAGTTTCTGTTTGACCTGCTACCAGTGAAGTCACGCGATGAAAACCTACATAGCTTTTTCCCGGAAGAGCGGTTGGCGCCGTAGCATCAACTGGTGTTCAACCCTCGGGGATTAAGGAAAGACTTACGACCAATTGATGGGGGTCCTTCTCCTGGGGCTAAGCGCTGTGAGGCGAAGATTCCTAAAAACTGATGTTTTTTTCCGTTTTCGTTTTTTGTACGAGGTGTGTTCCAAGTGGCGGAAGACATATGCAAGCGAAGCAGGAAGCATTAGTTCTGACAGAAAGCGGTTATGCGCAATACCAGTAGCAGTCCTTGGTCGGATTACCGTTAATTGTGCCTTTTATCGATAAGAAAAACATTTTAAAAGTTTAAGTTTGTAAAAAGTTTTGGGGGGGCTATATAGCCCGACTATCCAGAAGTTCTACCGACGAAGCCCGGGAAAGCTCACGTTGCTCGCAATGTGTCTCTGGAAAGGGGAGAGCTGGCTGTTGTACGAGATTACAATCCAACGGGGGTTGTTTAATCCCTAATCAAGAATTCCAATCTAATCCAACTACATAAGACCGGTATCACAGCGTAACTAACAAAGAGCAACAAGAATCATATATTAGCGGGAAAGTACGGACATTTTTCTTGCTCAGGTTCAACCGCCATCTTGCTGGTATATGATCTGTTTCCTTGTTTTGAATTGTAATCATTTCGTGTGTGTTTCTTGTCTGTTTTGTGCTTAAAAATAATAAAGGGGCCGCCAGGGAGAGATCGTGCTGCCTGTTGGTTATGCTGTGCCACAAGTAAATATTTTAAATGGTTACCTCGCCAACTTTTTTTTAGTTTATTAGCGGTCAAATAGTTATTGGGTGTATAAATTTTTGGTGTCTTTTTAAAATTCTATATAAAGGGGAACAACATTTATATTAAAGGTTATTTTATCTTATTTCTCTTCGCCATTATTCTGTTCGCAGAATGCAGAAAGGCAAGAGAGGTTATTTTAACTTGGAACTAGAAAACAATTCTTCCCTTTTGGCATCATCGGTATTCAGTAAAAAAAAAATTACTCCCAAAATGTATTTAAAAAATAGTCATAATAAAATCTGACATGAGCTGTCAAAAAAAAATCCACTTATTAATTTTGTTTGCCTACCTAGGCAAAAGGAAAAAAAATTGAACAACTTATGGTTGCTATGGTTAACTGTTAAAATAAAATTGTCTAATTGGCCTAAAGTGTCAAATGTAAAATTTTTATAAATATTTTGTATTCCCCTACCTCCTTATTCTCCTTCCAAACCTATGTACTTCTGTCAAAAAACGATACTGTTTTGTTGCTCTAGTTACTTTCTCAACTCGGTAGAAAGTAGAAAAAACGCGCCTATTATTAGGTCCGTTTGTTATTTAGAAATAGGTGTAATTTAGGATAGGGATCGACCTATATGATTTTTTGTGGCCGATACCGCTATATCGGTCATATTTTTTTGTTATGGATATTTTGCCTCAAAAACTAGCTAAAATTGATTAATTTTTAAGATATATTAAAAAAAAAACAATACAAATATAGCTTAACCGTTCAACACTGCTCAAAAAGAACATAGTACAAACTCGATGTTCGGTAAATCCCCGAATTTGACATCGCTCGGCGGCCATACGACGCGCGACATTACGTCTACTCGATCAATACAATTAGCCAAATGTAACTCATTAAAAAGTCGACTCTCAATCATAGATGTATTTGCAAAAGCGAGGCGTATAGCAACTCATTTTAATCACTCCTTCTTGGCTTGTGGTAGACTGAAAAATATTCAAATGACTGTTAATATGGCGGAAAAATCTTTGATTCAGGATATACCTACGGAATGGAACTTAAGTTTTTATATGTTGGAATGCTTGGTAGAACAAAAAAACGCTTTAAATAATTTATAATGGATGATTCAGTTTTAAAAGATATGACACTAGCATATCACCAGTGGAAACTAGCAAAAAACTTACTAACGGCGAGTGATGATCGCGTTGTTAAATTTAGCAATGGACTTAGCAATTGTTAAAAGTTAACAACGGTTTAGAATGTTTAACAAAATGTCAGATTTTGACAGGTTGCCTAAAATCATTGAATAACACTGACAATGACGTTTTGTTAAACATTCTAAACCGTTGTTAACTTTTAACAATTGCTAAGTCCATTGCTATATTTAACAACGCGATCATCACTCGGCCGTATATCTATTAAAACCCTTTGAAGAGATTACCAAGTTTTTAGTAAGAACAATGCTGCTTCTATATCAGAAGTAATATAATTACTTAAGACACACAGACTACTTCACTGATAGAACCAAGGTTTAAAACATGTTTTTTCGACAGTGCTTTATTGCAAAAAATCTATACAGATTTAAAAAATGAAATCTTAATACAATACCCCAATACAACAAACCTGGTAGAGAGTAATGTCTCCGATATGAGTGACGATATTGATGCTTCTCTAGCAAAAATTGCTAAGAAACCAAAAAAAGTAAACCAAGACCATGTTCCTGACTCGATTCCTCATAGTTTGTTTTGGAATGCCTTTGAGGAGTTTTAAATCGCCTTTAGATAGGAAAGCCAATGATTTAATTAATAAAATTAAAGGGGTACGTAACACCAAGTAGTGTGGCTAGTAAACAGTTATTTACTCCAGCTGGGAACATATATGAAAGCGAAAGAAACCGTCTGAGCCCCGAAAAGGGCAGAAAAATTAATTGTGTTGCATTATAAATTACCAAGACTTACCTTTAAACATTAAATATAACTGTTTGCGGCAACTTGTTGCATTTTCTACAAAATACAGCAACTTTTTCTGTCTTCCACTTGTGGAGAGACAAATCTTCTACTTAATTTTAGTTTCTCGCGGAGTGTCGGTAAAGTTCAAAGAAAGTTGACAACTAAAAGTGGAAGATTTGTTGCTGCACGCTTTAAGCAAGCAACTTGTAGAAAACTAGTGGAAAACTACTACCTAAACCTTTCGCGCCAAATCTTTGGCAACAAGTTTTCCACTTGTTTCTCTAAATTTAAGAACAGCAACTTTTAGTTTTCTACAAACGATCTTTTGTCAACTTTTAGTTGTCAACTTTGGTGTAAACGCGCCTTTTAAAAGATAAAAAAAAGTTGACAACTAAAAGTGGAAGATTTGTTGCTGCACGCTTTGCATAAGCAACTTGTAGAAAATTAGTGGAGAACTGGAGAACTACTGCCTAAACCTTTCGCGCTAATTCTTTGGCAACAAGTTTTTCACTTGTTTCTCTAAATGTGGTAAGAGCACCTTTTAGTTTTCTACAAAAAATCTTCCACTTGTTGCTCTAATTTAAGAAAAGCAACTTTTAGTTGACAACTTGTAGTTTTCTACAAACAATATTGTTGTCAACTTTGGTGTAAACGCGCCTTAAGAAATTGAATTGAACCATATCTTACTGCTTACGTCTTACGGCTTGAATTTTTATACACTATGAATTAACAGGTTACTAATAGGATGTTCATTTTTTTAGTGTCTAAGGTTAGGTTTTAAACCTTACGTTACTTAAACTATAAATCTAGCTTAAGAGTTTTTTTTATGTAAAATATGCCAATGAATCCGGCTTACCTAAACATAGTATTGGTTAACTTAACATGGTATATGTATAGTTATTTCATTATATTTTAATTTTATGTTATAAAGGGTAACCCCAAAAATAATAGTTGATTGCACACGTGTTTAAGGCAAATATATTGCTAAGTGTAAAAATAAATTTGGGATTAATCATTTTTCATCATTATATATATTTTTTAGCAAATATATTTTTTTAGCAAACTGGTTTTGACCAGAAAAAATAAATCAAATGAAGCTTTCTCATACCGCCGATGGCTTCTCAAGCGAATTCTTGAAAAGATGTCTAAAAACGGAGTTACTCCACCCTTCAGTCTCCTTGAAAACGAACTAATTGTCTGCTTATTAACAGCAGGCAACTCGCAGAATAACTACCACGCTTGGACTCATCGAATCTGGTGCATACAACAGTTTTCTTCATATTTTCCAGACGTGGTCACTACAGAATTGGAATTTAGTGAAAAATGGATCAGTGAGCATGTTTCAGAGAACACTGGTTATCATTATAGACAGTTTTTAATAGATATGTTTAAGAACTTTCAAAATATTCCTGTTTTAACTCAATTTTTTAACCAGGTCATTAGAAAACTGAATATTCTAAATGACGGTGAACCTGTACAACTTATAATTTATTTGCTTGGTAAACCCTCAAGTAAACCAGTAAAAAGTCGATCGCTAGACCAAGTTTCTAAGCATATAAATTATATAGTTTTACTTTTGTATGATCTTTTAGTTGTGATAGAAAATATAAATGCAACTTATATTGAGCATGAAACCTTGTGGTTGCACAGACGATATATTCTGTATAGCTTGCTTCAACTTTCTCGTGAATATCTTGGTGAAAACCATACAACTGCCAAAAAAATTGACTTACATAACGTAAGCTCGAAAAATAGTACAAATTTCTGTAACAAAAATATAATAAATTCTATAATCAGTGATAATTATGGGGAAAAGCAACCTAAGATATTTAAGTCTCAGCCAAATAAATTTGAGTCAAGTAATATGTACAAAATATTGTGTGATTCAGAAAAAAGTTTTGTCAGTAGAAATATTGTGGGTAGCCCGTTTCAAATAGATTTAGCAAAGAAATATGAAAAGTGGTTAAAATATGTTGTTGGGTTTGAGTTAACTTAAATAATGATTTAAAAAATTGCTTGTGTGCAAATTCTATTTTTTTGGGTGTAAAACTTCACAACAAAAATCTAGAACAATTTTATCTGTAAAATGATTACTCAAAAGCCAGTATTAAAAAAACCTTAATACAGTGCAAGACATTTTATAAAAGATGATTCGTCAAAAAAGTTACCTCACAAATATGGGCTATTAGGTTTTAGAATGTAACAAGAAATTTAAATCAGATTAAACAACAATTCACAGGAACAATAATATGGCACATTAAATCATAATTAATACACAATTTTCGGTATCCTCATTTCTAATGGGAGACGCAAAAACAGTAAAAATTATGACGTAATCATAATTTAGGTTTCTACATAGAAATTGACAATATTTTGTTCTAATCGTTTATTTTTAAGTTTGTGGTTAGCAACCTTTTTTAAAAATTATATAATAAACGTCAATAACTAGTAGATTACGAAACAAAATTACACTAATTGCATTTAAAGTAAAATAGCTTATTTTAGAAGCTAATTAAAGAGTTAATCAGTAAAATTGTTTTTTTTTCCTAGTTCTTAGGACTAAATTTAGTAATGTATTCAGCCCTCTAGTTTACAAAAATAAATTTAGATTTAATGATAATTTGTCATAGGAGAAAGTGACACATATAATATCATCAAGAGTAAAAGAAAAGTAAATTTAAACATCTAAAGTTGTAAAGTAGTTTTGGTTTGATTGGAAGGTGTTGAACTACCCTAATTTATTAAATTTGTAAATGTTTTACATGTAAATAATATACATTTTAATATAATATATTTAAACATTCCCTTTCTTATTGTAACCAAAAGACTCCTGCTTAGTTAAGGGGATATGATATGCGATAAAACGTTATCCCAGAGCTTATGCCTAAAAATAAACAGTTCGAGTCTCATATCCATGGTAATTAAACCTATTTATAAAAATTTAATGCAATAAATAATTGATAGTGAAAAAAATATTATACTTTTAGCTTGGCTAATAAAGATTTAGTCCGCTGCAGATTAAAATACCACATGCACAAGATCGGCTTAGCGGAAAACGCCGAGTGCCGCATGTGCATGCAGGAGGATGAATCGGCACAACACATGCTGTGTTCGTGCCCAGCAATGGCACGACTAAGATTCGCAATCCTCGGCAATGACACCTTGTTGCCGGGGGAGGTGAAAGATCTCTCTCCCAACAGGATCATCAGATTTATTAGGAGTCTGGATTTGGTGGGAGAAATATAAAAGGGTGTGAGCCACAATAGACCGTTCGGTCGCGGTGGAAGGGTGTTATACCCACTCACTTTAAACCTACCTACCGCTTTTAAAGATTTTGCAGAAAGTACCAAAAATTTTTCTCAGCTTTGTTAAAAAGCTGTAAGGAGGTCAACTTTAAAAAAATGATTGTGATTCCTCTAGAATCGCAACAGTGCATTTAAAGAAATTCCGAGCTTCTCGCTGGGAGACTTGGCATTCGCTGTGTTGATAGTTCGCGAAATAGCTGGATTGGCTCAGTACAGATTAAACCACAATGTTGCAAACTTCTAGAAGTGTCTTATTCTTTTGTTAAAATAGATTACAAATGAAGTAATTTCGAGCAATATTTTTTTATGGCTTAAAACATTAGCAATGTCATTTTTCTATGGCGGATTGTTTTGGTCATCCTTTCTCTTTAAGAGTACGTTTTTAATTGGTTCGCGGAAGTAAAGAAGAAACGGCAGTTACTGGTTGACAATCTTTTCTTAGCTAATTGCTCACTCTAATTAGGTACTCCAAAAACAATTAAATTTGAAAGAAACCTGATAATCATACTTCGTCTTTAATAAAGAAATTAGGAAGAGTCTGGAAATAGAGATTGAATCTGCCAATGCGCAATCACCACTGTCACTAAGCGATGAGCGATGTTCAAGATGGCGGATGCCTCATTTGCTCCTGATGCACAAAGTATAATTAGGATGGATTCGGCCAAATGGATGATTAAAAAATATGGTATATAAGCGCTTGTAATTGTTTTAAAACTTGTAAAACAAAAGCATAAAATTGCAGAATAAAAAGTGAAGTAATTGTGTACTTTTATGTGGATGTGATTTAGACTTGTGCGAAAATGAATATTTTACATTTGTAAGTAAAGACCATTTTAGGTCTATTAATAATGTTTTGTACAATATTTTTTTAGAATAAACAATAAAAAGTTGAATATATTCTACACAAATCGTTACTTTACTTATTAAATTCACTTTAAAAAGCACCATTTTTCACTTTTATATTCCATATCTGTTCAAGAACTCGTATTAAATATAGGTTCTTAAAAGTTCTTTTGTCAGTAAATAAGATAATCTAATGTACAAAAAATAAAAAATGTTGAAAAAAGAACAATTTATTAGATAACTTCAAGCGTCAGCGAGATATCCACCAAGTATGTAGCTGCAGGTGGATAGACTGCATGCTTAAGAGCAGATCAGTATATACTTCTATTCTTGAAGAAACTCTTGTAGCTCGGATTGAGCGAGGATGTCCGCAGAGGAGAGTCCTGTCCTCACTGTTATGGAACCTTGTCATGGACGACCTACTAAATGTCCCACAACTGGAAGGGCACCAAACACTGGGATACGCAGACGATCTCTTCATTATGGCCCAAAGAAAATTTAATATTATTGTTAGGGATAAAATGCAACAGGCCCTAAACGTAGTTACCAGATGGACGAGAAAGGAGGTACTAAACATAAGCCCTTCCAAATCAGCCATAGTCGCCTTCAGAGGGCCTAGGACCCCTAAACCTAAGAGGTGAAACAATCAAAATTGTGAGAGAGGTAAAGTATCTGGGTGTCATCCTAGACTCTAAACTCACCTGAAACCAACATCTGCAAAAAATAAGACAGATAGAGGAGATGACTCTTATTATGTTAATTAATCAGACGCGCACCTGGAAAAACATGGGGCCTTAAACCAAACATACAGATGGTTCCAAAACCGAGCAGGGAATTGGAGCGGGCGTGTACATACAGTGAAATGAGGAATTCACAATTCTTTTTTTTTACTAGGAACAAAAGTTCTGTACAAAGGGAAATATATTTTACTGCACTGTGAAAAAAAAATAACAGGGGGCATAAAACCAAGCGGATTTGCATAATAAAAAATTAAACAAAGGTATTGCAATAAAATAATTTTGAGAAGCTCGTCAGAACCTTGCAGACGGAACTTTAATTCATGCACTTTGTAACCTAATAAATAATTTTTTGATAAAATTTTTTTAACCCAAAAATTAAATTTAAAAAAAATTTAAAGATACCAAAATTTTTTCAAAGATCCAAAATTTTTAAACATTTTTAAAGGGGGGCCTGGTTTCTGACGGATTTGTTATAAGGGGGATAAATTTGAATAAAAAATGGTTTTTACTTTTAAAATTTTTTTGGTAAAATTAGGTAAAAACGGGTTAAATTTTTAATCAAAATAAGATATTTACATTTTTTTTAATTTTTTTTTTTTTAAAAAAAAATTTAAAAAAAAAAAACTATTTAATAAAATTTTTTTTTTATAAAAAAAATTTTTTTACTTTCTAAAATTTTCCTTAATTTTTTAAATTTTTTTTTTTAAAAAAAAATTTTTGAAAAAAAAAAAAAAATTTTTTCAAAAAAAAAAAAATTTTTTGGGTTTTTTAAAAATTTTTTTTTGGGGAAATTTTTTTTGACAAAAATTTTTTTTAAAAATTGTTTTTTTTTAAATTTTTGTCTTTAAAAAAAAAAAAAAATACAAATATCGTGAAATATTATCGGATGACCCTTAAATTTGCGGACAAAAGTCAAAATTTTGACTTTTTGAATTTTCTATTGCAAAAATCATTATGAATCGATTGTTTTTGTCATAAATCTGATAAAGAGTAGAATAAAATTTAAAAAAAACTCCGATATGTCAATTTTTCGATTTTTTATGGCCAAAACACAGTGGAGTCCCACTTCCACATAATTACCTTTTTTTGTAAATAGGTATAATAATAATAATTTGGGATTGACGTAAACAAAAGCAAGTAAAGAAAAGCTCTTCCTATTGGTCAACTGCGTTTGTATAAGTAAGGTTACAGATTTTTTTTTTTTTTTTTGTGGGCCAATGTAATAAATTTTTGGTTGAGTTTTTGCTTTCTTCACTCTGTTAAAATGGCCCAGCGTTCCACATTTTTGGTTATTTGTGTTAATTTTTCTTAAATTTCTTTTAAAAAAGGCGTACTTTTTAAGATATTTTCTGCTTTTGTTTTTTTTTTTTGGTAAACATAATATTATTGGTTTTAAGTTATTAAAAACAGAAAAATTGGTTTAAAAAAGTGCTATCAGTGAAACTAGGTTATCCGATAAATTTTTAACCAATTCCTTCAAAATTAGAATAAACGTCATTTTAAATTTAAATATTTTTTTATATAATATTTTAAATGCTTTTTGTTTGTTTTAATTATGTATTTTTTAGGTCAGTTACCAAATGACAAAAAATATAAATTCAATTACCCAGGTGCTTCGTAACATGAAACAAAACAAATTCGAGGGTCAAATTCCGTTTAAATCACGTTT